>PDUO01000008.1:1144027-1189511 GCA_003008705.1 Pezicula radicicola | reverse complement strand
GGGTGGTGTTAATATGATTAATTTAATGAAACTATTTTTCGAGTTGTTTTTTTTCTCTGATATTCTTGTGGTATTCTTGTGTATCTCTGAAGTCCGTGGTTCAAGTAACGTTGTAGAAAGGTCATGCACAGCTCCAAGTCTCGTATATCCAGGTTTCGACAAGCAATTTATCCTGTACTTACGTACTCCGACGGAAACAACCATGAGCCTTTACATAAGCTGCTAGACTGCAAATAACACACTATTGTAACCATATTACCATCAGTATCAAAATTAGCTTGGCTGTAAATTTAGCTGAAGGCAGCGGAAACTCCTCCATAAACGAAGATCAACATAGTGCTACAGCCTCCAGCCAAGTCGTGGACATATACAGATTATCTCCGATACTATACCAATTATATACTGTTTAGTATTCTTAGGAATACTACTTTTCTAGAGTTTCCTTGTCCAATTCATCGCCTTCTTCACCTTCATCTCTGTAATCAGCTGAGCTTTGAAAAGCACAGTAGTGTACTAGTCTGATAGGTGATCGCTCTCAGAATAGGTAAAATAGAGTCGAGCATAGATGATTTTTGTTACACCTGCCTTGATGTCTAGAGTGCCATATGTTGAGAAGTGATGTATTTTGGATTTGGAGACAGACTTCTTGGCTTTACTGTTGTGTTTTTAATTGTAGTAGTAGTAGTAATCATAGTTATTACCGTCGCTACAGTAACCTGCTCTAGTTGATTTCGCTTCCTAGGTCTTTAGGTGTAGGTATTGTGTACTGTACCTTCGTACAATTTGTATAGTTGTTGTATTTGCTTTTTAGCTATAGTGTTGGTTTTTTTTTTAAAAAATTAAAGTTTCTTTTGTGGATAGGATGGGTTGCTTTAATGCTTGTATGATATGCCCTCTTACTTCGTAAGAGTAAATCGAAAATCTGTTACTGATGGAAATACCGTATACGAACGATGCTGTGGAAGATAAAATACTCTACAATAGCAACAAAATGCGCAGCTGCTAAGAATGGATAGGCGGAAGTACTGTGATGTTCCAAGGTCGTGGTTGTACACCTCACTAGCTAGATAGTTAAATTATCTTTGATGGCAGGCTATTTGGGATGTGTGTTAGCTAGTACTAAAGGAAACTTTAGAAAAAGAATATTTTTGTTAAAGTAGGGTTTAGATTGGATTGAGAGTGGCAAGAAGTTTTATTTTGACACTAAAGAGGGTGGAATACTTTAACGCAAACCAGATCTTTTACAGTATTTGATATTTGCAGAGGTGCTTCTAAAAATATTACTGTTTTTGTAACTGGTTGATTAGAGGTGTAGGCCGATATAATGAAATCCTTGAACCTCTGAAAGTTCTTGATCTAATCAGACCACTCTTTGTCTTGGAATATTTCTCTTTAAGTTGAGTGTTATTTATTATTTTCGGACTGATATTGGTTGTACTAATGATTATAATTCGTACTATCTTGTGGGTGTGAGGATTGGTATCTTTGCTTATTATCCAAAATTATAAGATGGTACTATTAATGATGTACTGTAAACTTAGAGATACAATTGATCTAGAGATTATTTTTAAGCGTGTTGACTTAAATCTATTTTTGTATAATTTGATTTCGGACTCTTTTTTGTAGTTGGGAAGATGAGGTGGTTGACTTGGATTTCTCGCTAGCTAAGGGTAAGATAGGTATAATATAGTGCTATACAAAATACTAGGCTATCAATATCTAAGAAAGGTAGTAGGTCCAGCTTAGGACCTCGATTATGCATTGATCATAGCAGAGGATATAATAGTAATAACAATCAGGGCGTAGTCGTACACTCTGCTGGCTAGGTATCTAAGTCATTCTAGATTGTGTTCTCTATTCTAGAGATATGTCGACAAGAACTGAAAGAATTTTAACCGCAAAGCATTTCTGTATTTGAGTTTGGAGTAGATTAGAATTCGAATGGAAGAAACGAACCATTTAACAACAATTTGTTCTAATAGTACTTGGTGTTCTAAGGGAAAGTACTTCGATAAAAGATTACCCTAGCATTAAGAAATTCGTTAGCGAGAACAACTCCGCGTGCTTGAAGCCTCTTTGTAGATCATTGATACGTCAAGTCTGACCGAGTTGTTGCACGTGGATTAATAGGACAGAAATATATTATTTATAACAAGAATCCTATTCTGGAGATACGGTAGCTAGTATCATACGTATATTTGCTAGAAAAGGAGTTGTATATTCTATGTACAATTATATGGCCTTCGCACTATCAACAGAAGCCACTTTGTCAGCGAATGCATTATATAAATCTAAGATTCTAGGAAAGTTAATTAAATGCAAATCCGTTATAACTTCAGACTTTTTTCTAGTAGGCAGGATTGCTAAGTAAAGCCACAATGATTGAGAGATGGGCAAGCACCGTGGCGATCTTTTTAGCAAGAAGAAGGGCTTTTGTAGAGTTTGAGTTTCTTAGTACTTTTGTATTGTTAGTACTACTAAGACATTTACCTTTGTAGATGTACTTTTCTCTCTAATGCTTTTTCTAGAGATAATACTAGTTGTTTTAATGCTTGTATAACTTCAGAGAGAATAACAAGATTTTTACTACTAGAAAAGCGAGATAGCATATAGAAATTACGTAAACTTCTAGGCTTTAGATAACTTAATACTGCGACTGTTTTAATACTAACATGTATCTAATGAAAGCAGCCAAGCTCTAGCTTTAACAGTAGTTATTCACGGAATGGCAATAGATATTATAACGGTTGTGGTTATACATTCCATTAGCTAGATAATTAAGTTCTAATTTCGGAGATGTGTTGCTAAGTAATACTATTTCTTAGCTAGAAAACGATTTCTATATTTAAAGCACAAGTATATAGAGATTTGAGTAACAAGAAAAGTTAATTTAACAGTAGTTTCTAATGCTTCTTGAGTTGCAAGGGAAGGATTGAATTATGGTGCGCTGCTTGGTTAGGCAAGGAGGATTATCGAGACAGTAAGTGTATAGCAAATGCTTTCTAGTATAGAACCGTGCATGTTCTACCATTTGTGATAAAGCAATAAATATTACAGTACTAACGTGGAGGATAAGCGAATATACAAAATAAGCGAATATATAAAATCCTCTAAATTTCCTACCCCCTTACTTTTAAATTCATTTTAAAATTAACTATAATATACCCTAAAAAAACAACGAGAATTAATTAAATCTTACTATCTAAGCTATAAGATATGATCTAAAACTAAAGGTATATACTATATTAAAGATCTATAGAGTAGATCATCGGAAGCTAAGTCGCCGGCTATATAGTATACCCTTAAGATACACTATTTAAGCTAATTCTCGGAAATTAATAGATTTAGAAGAGTCCGTCATTACTGAATATATTCTTGACCTAGCTTCCTAAGGATTCCCTCCTAGACTATATATTATAGAAGATATAGTAAACTATATTCTCGTGATACATTAAGGTAAATATATCGGATAGTACTAGGCTAGGAATTTTATACAACAGCGACTAGAGCTCTGGATATATTTTCAAAGGAAATACAACTATTAGAGGGTTAAATATAAAGATCTAGAGGTAATTCAGGGTTAGTTTAAACTTATAAAGAATATAATTATAAAATACTTAATTTATAAGGTAGATATCTATAACTTCGACGAGACTAGCTTTATAATAGGTGTTATCTCTACAGGAATAGTTATAATAAGCTCTAATGGTTGGGTATAAGTAAAGAAGACCTAGCCTAGTAATAGGGAATAGGTTATAGTTATCTAGGCTATTAGTTCTATAGATTATATAGTCCCTCTATATATTATTATAATAAGAAAAAATTACCTCGAATCCTAGTATAATAAAGTTGATTTCCTACCCCAATGGTAGACTAGTATCTCTTAAAATAGCTGGATTATAAATGAACTAGGCCTAGATTGGATTCACTACTTTAAGAGCTTTACTACTCCCTAAAAATTAGGTATTTATTACCTCCTAGTCCTCGATAGGTATAAAAGCTACTACTCCGATACTTTTAAGGAGTACTATAAGGAATATAATATTATAACTTTTTATATACCTCCTTATTTATCTTACTTACTCTAGCTACTTAATATAAGCTATTTTAGCCCCTTGAAGAAAGTATACAGTCGGTAAATTGAGGAGTTAATACAGTAGTAAATAACCTATATAACGAAGGAAGACTTTATTCCTATATTCCGGGTTATATTCTAGGCCTCTTTAACTAAAAGTAATATCTAGGGAGGCTTTAGAGGGGCTGGACTCGTTTCTTTTAACCTAGAGAGGGTGATTTCAGCCCTGGATCTTAAGTTATAGACTCCTACGCTATAAAACTCCCGCCTAAGTACTACCTAACTATAGACCTCCTAGACCCTAAGTAACCCTACCTAAGCTACTTCTCAAAGTTCTTTTATTAAGGAATAGGTAATAAGGCATCAAGGAAGCTCTCCTATAGTAATTTTAGATATAATTAACTAGTTTACGAAGGGTATATCTAAAGTAATATACCAGCTAGCCTTATTATAGGCCGAGGTAAAGGATCTCCGAAAGGTAAATAAGACTCTAAACAAGCATCGGAATCATAAAAAAGTATACTTATAGGAGAGAGGATTACTAAACCTCTAGGAGGCCTAGGCCCTAATGGACGAGAAAGATATTACAGAGTAAATAAAGTAGGAGATACGGGGAAGTAGGGGTCGGAAGGAGAGGGAGGAAATATATATACAGTACTATAGCAACTATAATAGGATAGGTTATAATTCATATATATATTAAATTATAATAGAGACCTCTGAGGAAGATAATTCTAAATAAATAAAATTATTCTAATAAGTTTTAGCTGAGTTATTACGATTTTTATGAGAATACCAAGGAAGTTTTATACATTCACTTATTTTATATATTCGCTTATCCTCTATGTTAGACAATTAATAAAAGCCAGAGCCATGTTTTAAGCGAAAATTACTTTCTTACCCAGGAACACCACTTATAATTAGAAGATATAAACCACATCTAAATAGCCTATAATTAAAGGAATAGAGAGTTAAAAGGGCCTTCCTAAATCTACCCAAATTTCAGCCTAGAACTAGCTACCTAGTACTTTGTATACCATCCCTTAGCCTCAATACAAGCTACAACCCGCCTCGGTATACTCTCTATTAGAGACTCAAAGAGAGAGTCAGGCAAGGCCTCCTATACTACCTTTAAAGCTTCCTCAATATTCTTTATATCCTTCTCTGTCTTCCCTATTGATTTCATAACCTCCGGGAATATCTCCATTACTAGACGTTTAAGCACCCACCAGGCATTTTCGATAGGGTTAAGGTCAGGCGAGTAAGGAGGCCAATCTATTGTATCTATCCCATTTACCTCAAACCAATTCCTAATAATATATATAGTATGGATAGGGGCATTGTCCTGCATGAATATAAGGCCGTTGTAGTAGTGTTTTAGTACTTGGTTTTCGAGAACTTCGAGGTAGGAGGCTGCCGAGTACCCTTACTTCTTCGATTCGAAATCCCGGTCCATTATATACAACTCTGACCTCTCACCAGTTCCCCAAAAGGTAGCCCAGACCATTACCTGTATATCCTTTCCCTTCTTATAGGTTGTAACCATCTCTGGCTTCCATTTGTCTACCGGGAAACCTATTACCCACTCGATCGATTTTCCAGACCCCCGCTCTACCGAATACTCATCACTGAATATATATTTCCTCTACCTTTCTACATCCCAATGTACCCGGCAGCGGCACCAGAGAAGCCTTATAGCTGCTACTTCCTCTGTCAACTCTGGGCGTTTCTTTACACGCCAGTAGTAGATGCCATTTACGCGATAAAGGTTCTTAATTGTAGAGTTGCTCATTTCAAGCCCGGTAGCCTCTCGTCACTCATTAAATATATATTTCGGAAAGAGTCGAATATTACGCAACATCATTCGATTGTCCCGGTTCGAATAGAGCTTTGGTTGGCCAGGGCGAGGTAAAGACTCTCCCTCCACTCTAAGGTAGTTATTCTCAATAGTACCCCTCACAGTACCTCGAGACAGGTTATATTCTCTTGCGATTTCGGCTTGCGATTTCCCACCATTCCACTCTCCAACAATCTTCCCACGTATATAAGGTGATATTTCAGGCCCGCGCTTCCCATTCCCAGAAGCAGGAGTTAGTGGGCCTCGTTGTGGTGGTATAGTATGGTATTGTAAGGAGGATAGTCGAAAAGTCGCGTTCTGAAAAGTCGTGTTTTTACGCGTTTCGGCTATTACTAATTGTCGGTTACTGTAATTATACTAATTCAAGATAGAGCTGTTTTGAATTGTTGGTATTTCCTAACCCATTATGTTACAATATTGATCGCAAAGCTTGTGAGTTATTATATTTAGAAGTCTCTCTGTATTTGTATGTTTGTAATATTGTCGTTTTCTGCTTGTAGCCTTAGAGTGGGTTTACGAGTCTTGTTTGTATAATGTGAGTTAGAAGTACAGATTGAAAGGAGTGTATACAATTATTTGGTCTACAGTGCTATCACTTTCTAGTATTGACAAGTTGATACATGCTAGAAGAAGGGCAGTTTGGAAGGTTAAGCTTTGGTTAGAATTACTGCTTTATTCTTCTGGAGTATTATTGTAATATTGTGTTATTACTCCTTGAATTATTTCCCATTCAATTGCCTTAAAACAACCCCGGAAGAAGTTCATTGATAGATTTAGATGACAGATAGAGCTTATTTGTAGATAACAAAAGCGAGTAAATTATTTCCTGTCCCTAAAGGTTAAAATAACAGAAATTTGTTGTCATTTTGAATGTTCTCGGCAATGTTTACGCTGTTGTTAAAGGAGTATAAGCGACGAACAATAAATTCAGAGCCGTAACACTATAGATGTTGTTTTAGCTTAGACAGGAACATAGAAAAGCAGAGAGCTCCATCTACCAAATAGGAAGAAGGGTAGTGGACTCACTCTCTATGGTGGGAAGACCGCGGTAGTATAGTAGCTAGTCGCTGTTTGGTCTTTGTTCATTGCTTGACCTGTAGTAAAACAATACAACACCAGGTTACAGAGTTGGTCTTTTTAGATGATTCGAAAATAGGATTTAAACTAAGTGAATGTACCAATTCATAAACTGTACGAGGAGCTCGATACATGTAAGTCTATTTAGGTGCACGACCTTGAATTTTGTTTTCACTTATATCTCGGCGCACAAGCTATTTTGCATTATGCCTTTTCCAGAGTTGCACTACTTTATCTTAACTCTCAAAAGCACCCAAGTTCAAATTTATAATTGTAATAGAATAAGAGCACTAAGATGAAAATTGGCCGAAAAGTACTTCCTTACTTCTACTCAAGGCTCCTACGAAGAAAAGTGGTCCTCCGTCGAGGTTGTACCTGTTCTTACACTACAACTGCTAAGCTTTACTATCATGCACCAGCCAAAGATAACTCTGAGATAGCTAGATACAAGATGGTGGAAGGTTGGTGTCGAGAACACCCAGTTAATCTAGGTCCTGTAGTCTTGATAGAAAGTGTGACAGGAAGCACATGTCATATATGAAAACGAGACTGTATCCTTACAAAACCCCTCATGTATCAGAATCTGAAAATCATTAATATCATATATGCAAATTGGACTTGTGTGTATCCCGAATCTAAGTCTTGTAAGTATCAAGAGACTGTGAGTTTTCAAGACAGTCAAGTTGGGTTCAGAGTCTTTAATAGTTTGCAAGGAGCACATACCACAAATTAAAGTAAGACCACATCCATACAAAGCAAATAAACAATCAAGGGACTCGGACAGCCCGAGTGTTATTCGGTGTGTATTCGTGAGTCGTCGTGTATTTGTATGTCGCAATACGAGAATATTGACAGCTACGGATACGCTAACAACAACAGACACGAACATCCCTTTTAATCCAATTTACTTTTTACTGAAACAGAGTCAAGCCAAATAGTACGCATCAAAGGGCAAAATTACAAGCTTTGTAATATATTGAAGGTTGAGTCCGCCTGCTTCTATAGCTCAGCAACACATCTGGTAGCTCGGAGGTTACTTGTGTGAAGGACGAGAAGATCATAACATGTTTCAAAAAGCCTCGAGAACGGTAGATTTCTTGAATAAAGGTAAGGAAGAGCGACCTTCTATTCTAGTTGATACATTCATCATGAGGTAGGTACTCATACTCCTGATTCATAATCTCGACAAAGTTCTCATAGATCTCAGGATCAAATGCCTTGAACTTTACGCCGTCCCTGGTTGTCGCCAACCGCCCAAACATCTTATCCACCAATTTTGCCATTGCTCTCTCCAAATGCGGGCGGTAAAGATCAACATTGAGTCCAAGCAGCACGAACCGGAAAACATGTTCAATTGTTGGGCGCTTCAGTGCCCCCTTGTTTTGAGGGAAAGGTACATCGTTCCAAATCGTGTGCTTGACGAAGTACAGCCAGAATTCTTGCCGCTTCATTGGAAAGTTGAGGTAACCGATGAATTTAAGGTAGTCGCCTCTGATGATAATGAAGAGCCAGTATCGAGCCATGGAGATGATATCCGCTGTCCATCGCATTTCCATAGCACGGAGCAAGTCGAGCATTGCATTGGGGTTTTTTGATTGTTGTATGAGGAAAGGGGGTGTGACTCCTTCCAAATCTTTAATGTCCAATGACCACTTGTTGATGAAAGCGGTTTGCGCACGCCTGACGAACTCGCAGCTGTAGTGAACGAGGGACGGACTGTCATCAATTTTCCCGCCGAGATAGGTCTCCATCTGCTCCTCTGCATCCTCGTCGTGGAAATCGAAGTTATAGGCGTAAGTGAGGCCAAGGAGATACTCATGGACTCGATGCTTTAGATTCATGACTCTTGGACGGATTACTCGATTCTGCTGGTTAGGATCGATGTCGTGTTCGCCTGCAGGGAGAAGTGAGTACATTTACGCTGTCTATACCAGTGCTCGCTTGGGCGAAGACGAATATATGGGGCTAACTTACCATCAAGTCGCACTTGCTCGTAACGATCTGTATCATACCAGGCTTCATCTACACTTACTTGCCAAGTTGGGTTGCATATACGTCTCAAGAAAGCTTCGTCGCTGTATCCTTCTTGCCACAGGTCTTTGGGCACAAATGACATATAGACCGACATGGTGTACAAGTCTAACTAGTAAAAGTTAACTGCGTTTCAGATATCGTCGCGCATTGGTGGAGTGCGGATTGTTGAAAGAGAGATATGGAAGTGATAACCTTATCAAGATGTTGTGCTGGCAAGGCTATGGCTTCCCACTAGTGGCTCCACCCGCAGCGTGCAACCTCCATAGCCAATATGTAACTCCTTGGCTTAAAATTGATTGTTATGTAGTAACAACTATTTCAAATTCAAATTACATCTATATATGAATACCAAACATGCCTCTTCCTTGAGCGTTGCACAAGTTCAATACTCGTCCGAGTTGAAAAAGTAACATTTTCATAAGCGACGGCTACCACAAACACTTCATGATTGTGAAGTAATAGCAACTGCGACCAATTTGAAAACATGGTAAAAATTTAAAATTGACGGTATTAAACCCTTGTTACGAGTTACAAACACAATTGACAAAGGATGGTACGCTTCTACTTCAGTCTTTGTAAGAATTAACCGAGCATAAGTTTCAAAGTCGATGTCCTCAGCATAAAGAAACAGTGAAAAGTCCAGATAGGATTATTACTCAAGGGAATTACAAAAAGAGTTCGAATACAAGTAATTGCTTTTAAGGATGTCTTATGGTCTGAATCAAAGAACCCTTTAGTTTGTGCGGCGTGCCAATTTGTCAAATCTGGTATAGTTTCAACGCGTGAAAACGCGTAAAGAAGAATGGCAATATTCGAGGCTGAATAGGCGGTATTGAAGGCGGCGAATGACTTCGCACAAATCAAGACAAATAATCATTTCCCAAAACTTGAAAATTGCTTCAAATTCTGCAAACTTGAAATCCTCATCATCCGCAACCTACCTCGAATCCGTTCATTTCCTCGATCATTCTCGTCCGCCACCCAAAACACCCGGCCACCGCTCTTGCTCCTCGACCCCCTTCTAATACGTCTGATGGCAATTGAATGAAATGCTCTCCTAGCGGACTCGAGAACACAAGTGTACTGGAGCTATTACAACCAGTAGTCATTCCACCATCGACGTTGGCTGAAGCTGCTTCTTTGGAGGCCGAAGTTTGGAATATGAATACTCGTCATGAAAACCACAAGCACAAGTAATCCAAGTACATGAAGGGCTGTTTCAATGCGAACTTAAATCTGAAGGAGAGTAAGTCAATCTTCCTGCTTCAACTATGCTCCTGATTCAATGGTAGAGCTGGCGTGGCCGAGACTAAGATTGAATTTGACCAAGGAATTTTGAAACAACCTCGATCTACCTCTACAAACATGGCCCCCATCATCATGTGGCTTCGACAGATCCTTGAGGATCTCAAGAAGGCACTCACTGCCCAAGGCTTCGGCATGCAGTACGAGCTTGCCTGTACCGAGCTTTCCCTTCAATGGGTTCGGATTCATCTCTGGGGAGAAGCTGTAAGTACTTCTTTTTCGTGGAGTACACCTATACCCTTAAGTACCTTAGAGCACCGCATGCGGGCTTGGATGACAAGGAAATTGGAATAGACTGACCCTCGGTAGGCAGCAACTTTCGCTAGGTGGCGTGTTTTAAGTTACTAAGATGAACTGAGTACCTCAGAAGAGTAGGAAGCTATGTTGTTCTACCAGAGCCAACACCCATGGCAACAACAATTCTGCTCGCAGTGACGAGAATCCCAACAGTTTAGCTGTATCGTACGCTAACTGTATGTAAATACTTTCCTTTTTGCGCTTTTCAGTGATATCTTACTAATTAGTGATTCTGTAGTTTCACATCTTGATTACCCGGCGCTCGGTGATATCGAGCAACTACGAGAGACGATCGACACTACGAGCTTGGGTTGAATATGATAAAGATGGTGAAGAGATGTAAATGGAGGTAGCCACACCCAGTTCAATCGTCCCATTTCTAGACTTCGAATTGGTCAGTCCCCAACTATTGCACCTCGTATGTCCTTCGCCTAGCAGCTCCAAAACACCGTTTTAGAGGAGTTGAAATCCGAAGAGATCGTTCTTAGGATAGAGGGTCCTTCATTTCACAACATACTAATTGAGAACCGCACATAGCTCATCAACCTTCCTCTTCCCGTCGCGTGGCAAACCTGCCAACTAACTAGCCACTGCTATATCCCTCTTAAATCTCTCGAATCATATTTCACCCGTACGCTCCTAAACCGACTCTACCTCCCTCCTCCGCCCTCTCCAGGTATTATACAAACCACCTAACTTCAAAACCTGACCTGAGAAACCTATATTCCTTTTCTCAACCAAATACTACTTACCGAACAACATGGTATTATGGACAGAAACTTATTACAAGTCCGCACAACAACTTTCATTTCCTCCGTACATTACAAACCCCCGAAGGCCCGCAGAGCAACGAAAGCTTTGGTTCCGAGGATAACACGAGTACCGGGTAACAAAAGTGGTTACGTACCTTCTTGCAAAGCTGTTTGTTGGGAGGATATCGACGTCGTGGCGCAAGTTCGGCTTCGATACAATGAAGTATTTGAGAGGTCGTTTCTGGGAGCAGTGAGAACCTTGATACAATATATTGGGTTATCTTAGATGAAACCTTCTCGGATGTACAGATGTGACTTCAACATATCCATGGGAAACTTTAGGAAATACTGTTGCACGGCGCTGAACTGGAATGATGGTGATCTTGACTTATTCCACATTAGCGTGTTGAAATATTGTATAGCCAGACTGCAAAACAAGAAGATTAATATAACTGTGAAATGTAAATCACTCTCAATACCCAAAAACCACTTCACCCATCAAGCTTTTCATTAGGCAGGTTCAGACTCAGGGACGTCTGCACTGCTGCTGCCAAAAATAAAAAAGCCGAGACCTAGACCCACACACACACTCACATAAAGATTCTGCCAAAAAAAGAAAGAAGCAGAAATTAGGAAGAAGTATATCCAATATGCGCCACCCAACTCTCGAACCAAAAAAGCAGAATGACCAAAAATGGAAAAAGGCCAAACTGCCAAAAAGAAGAGGTCCTTCCCGGAATCGAACCGGGATCACAAGAATCAGAATCTTATGTGCTAACCATTACACCAAAGGACCAAGCTGTGTTTGCTCGTTGTTAATATGTAACTTCCTTCTACAGTATTTAAACTAAATACTAGTGCCATCTCCCAAATCCAATCCCAACCCCAACCCCTGCCAAGACCCACCCCATCATATATCAACGACCTGGTGCCAAAAAAAGAAACACCAAGTAGTAAAAGACCCGTCTATAATCCACCACCAAAGTCCTCATCTAAGAATCCAATTTAAGGATCCAAAATTGGGGAAGAAGAAAAGGAAAAAGAAAAAGCAAAACGACAAAAAGAAGAGGTCGTGCCAGGAATCGAACCAGGATCTCGAGAATCAGAATCTCATGTGATAACCATTACACTACACAACCGTTGAGTTATCTGCAATGTTTGCTTTGTTTTTGATATATTCCTTCCTTTTAGAATCTTTAAACCAAGTACTAGTGTCCTTCCCAACCCCAACTCCAATCTCAACTCATGCCAAGAACCCCACCACCCGTAACTAGCTCATGTCACGCACCATTATTTATTTAGATTGGGAAGCATGATTTTGAGCTGAATTTATGGAATTCATAGAAAAGAATAGATAATCGCAATGGTATTCTCTTGAACTTCTCAAGTGTCCTGAACGTTATTCTTTTGAGAAGTCTTGACTTCCCAATTGGCTCTTGCTAAATATGCATCTCGCGCTCGCAAGGAAAGTACGAATCTGGTCATTGAATATCAAACGTAAGCAAAAAAACGAGCCGTATTAAAAATTTCTCGGGCATCAAGGATCATCACATTCACCTCTACACAAGGCAGTAGTGGGCTATTACGTCTACAATTTGTACAGTTTGAATTGAAGGCATGAGGGATTAGCAAAGTCATGACATGAACAGAATCTGAAGTGCGAAGTTTAAGACGTTATGATTTCTTATCGGAGTATCCCTTTCAACACCCGTTCCTATGTGTCCAAGTACAATCAAGCTGCTCATTGTGGTTTCCTTGAAACCTTCCAAATTTTCCATATCCATCTCCACCGTACCACCAATCGCTGACTACTTAAACCCTCCGGATGCTTGCGTTTTTGCTTTTTGGGGTTGTAATTCGTGACAAGATGCGCTGTTGTGGTTTGCGAAGTTGTATGTTCCAGGTTGCTGGCTAGTTGTAGAGAGTTGGACTTTGAATCCGGCGTGAGGAGGCAAAAATGTGAAAGCGTGCGCCCTTTTTCGTAATGGACGATGGATGAGTAGCTATATGAGGAATTAGCAAATGGATTGAGATCTGCATACTTTGAACTTACGTTTGCAACAAGTTGCTGGTGCAAACACGCTTGGGTTGGGATTGACGAGAACTTGTTGTCTTATTTGTTGAGAGAGAAAGATATTGCGTGTAGTTTCAAGGTGAATACAAGGTTGGTAGAAGAGCGCTAAGATATGCTATTTGACCTTAGTTAGACATCATTAAGAAGAAAGTGTAACGCGAGACTTACTTTAAGAAGGTATTGAACACTCGAACCAACTTGCTAGAACCAAGTACACTACCGCAGCCAGTATCATCTCGTGAGATAGCAGTGAGAAATGTCGCACAGCATAAACGACTACTGCAACAGTCTCCTTGAATCTCAGACGGAGATTAATAGAGCGTAGTGTTGATGTCCTTCCTCGGCCCCGCGAGTGAAGCCATAACCTCGAGACATGCCCGACTCCTGAGATAGGGTCGGTCATAATTTTAGCAACTTTGCAGCGAAGCTGCAAAGCAAAGTGCTTGGAACAGAGAGACGAGGACCACCGGCACAACCAACCAATATGGCTGGAAGGCGGTGGCCCCCGCCAAGAGCTCAAAATTGCTCTTGCAGCTTTGCTTGAAAGCAAAGTGCTTGGAATAGAGATGCGAGGACCACCAGCACAACCAGCCAGTATGGCTGGAAGGTGGTGGCCCCCGCCGAGACCTCAAATTCCTCGTTCTCGGCGAAGCGCCGAAGCCGGTGCAGCAAAGGCACCAGCTTCATCCTCAGTAGAAGAAGGCTTTGTGTTCGAAGTCATGATCGTGGCTTTGTAGGTCTGCATGGCCATGAAAGTTAGTTGGGAAGGATAAAGGTTAGATGGCTCGCAGATCTGTGCTGCTTGACAGTTTGGCAGTGCTTACTGCCATTGAACTGGGGCTGGAGTTTTGAGCCATACATACCTTGTGTTTGCCTTCTATCTTTCCCCAAGACTCGGTGTTAATAAAGATTAAGATGGTTGTAGTGAAGTTGCTGCGATTGAAGAAAGTGAAAAATATTGTGGGCGAGCGTTGGTGGAATAAAAGGGGAGCGACTCGCTTCGCCAGCGCATTTTGTCACAACAATGCCCAAAAGCAAATCATCTTTAGAAGTGACATTGGAAGTTCATTATTTATACCGATAAACTCGGCATCAGAAACTACGGATGCATCAAGATGATGAGAAGCTTGCCGCCAGAGGAGTGGTATAGCTCAAATTTCAAGCAGTGATTGACAAGTCCGCCTGGATGAGTTTACATTTGACTAGATACGCTCTTCTCTTCAATCTGTTACCGCAGCTATACACCCCTTTATCCCCCGAAACTACCCTTGGTAAATAGACAGATTAAACCCGAAAGGTGCTTGTTGAAGATATCTTTAGATTCGTTACAGACCACGGTAGAAGGAGTATAGTAGTTTGACTGAAGTGCTATCAAGTGTATACTATACTACTGTCAATTTTCATTCATTCCACAACCCAGTCAGACTCTTCCATACCCTCGCTCTTCCTGTACATATTGAATCCACCAACGCGCAAGTCATAGTACACGATTATGGCCCTGGGGCAACGTTGACGATAGTCCGACTTCTCATAACTTTACTAGAAGAGAAAGCTAGCCAATTAAGTGGGCTAAGAAGCCGAAGAGCTACTATCTGGAAGAGCCTTACAATTTCGGCTAAAAAGGTAGCTTTCTGGCTCGCCATTTACGGAAAGTTACTTAAGTAAATAGTGGACCGAGAAGCCCGAAAAGCTAATCCAGTCCACTTAATTAGTGGCTCGGGGAGCCGGCTCTTCTAACTCTCCCAGCTTCTCATAAACTATCGTTAACGTTGCCTTGGAGGAGGAGGAGCATGATCTCGGACGACAAAGGCAAAGACTGCTGTCTAAAATCTGGGATCTAAACTCTTTTCATTCGGAGGCTATCCGACGGGCCGCGCACGGGCCGCTGCTCAATTACTAGTTTCCCTTGCTACTTCTAAGTTTGTGCTCGGATTGCATGAAAGCCAGCAGCCTTTCTGGTAGCTATGCTTAATTTCATGAATGTTGGGCTCATAAAATTGGGTTTTATCTTTAACTGATAACTGCTCTGCAGCCTTTATTTCTAATACTGCAGGTGTCTATGCAAGTAGAGAATATGGTGATATATCCCGGCAACAATCCTCTTGCTTTTGAGGTCTATACATGACTAGTAACAAGGCCACTTTAATAAGGCCACTTAATGTTTTTTGGTTTTCTATTATGGTTTTCTAATTTAAATTTCCTCTTTCTGATAGTTTTATTTAAATCAGCTGGTTTTAGATTCAGTCTGCTCTTAGTTTGCTATTGCATAACTTTAATTGTAGAAGTATGCATTGGATGGTATACATACGACGAACCTTCTATTATCCAGTCTAGCCAGATTATTAGCTTACAATAATTAAGCATTTCGAAGCATAGGGTCGTACGCATTTGAGGTAATTTTATTAAGTTTGGCAGTAATAACAGCCGACTGAGTCGTATCAACAACATTATGATTTACAAGTACAAGGACATTTGACTACTTAGCAGAGGTCGCTTCGCTCTTATAAGTCCACTTAAGCTTTCTAGTGTTAAAGACGATGCTTTAGACTGTCCACTTTAAAGTATATATATAACTCGAGGAGGTGAACACTAAGTTTATCTCTTAGTGGGTCAAAGGCTTTTTGTACGGGGATTCGACACCCTGAGAAGCTCGCTATCAAGAAGTATATGCAATTTGCTATGCACGTTAACGGGTTGGCCAACACGATTATTGGCGAGCGCGTCGTCACAGGCCGACAATTATTGAGGTGGACGGTAACTACCGTTGGACTTTGACAGACACCTTTCCCTTACTTTCGTACTCGTACTACCTTGTTCTTGTCTTGGCCTCTTATATCTTATCAGCCTCCGCGCTAACCGGTATGAATCGAGCTCCCTACTTAGCTTTTTGCTGTGGTGCACTACTAACTTCGCCAATGAGGTCAGAATAAGCTTTATGAGCTACAAAAGTATGTGTTAGAAATGGAAAGAGTGAGCGCGTGGGGGTGCGGGGGTGGGAAAGTTTTGCAGTGCTTCATCTTGATGCCGGTAATGCCACGAGCTTGGGTTTAGGGTTACGGTAGCTACGGGCCGCTACGGTTAGTAATACGAGAAAAGTATGCGTTAGGCTTTTCACAGCCTTTGGGAATTCTACGCCATTGCTTTCCGCGATTGGTGTTCGTATAAATTGTTTTATAGTGCTTTGCACAAATTGTGTTATCGAATTTTGGCCTATGTGGCACTCTTTTTTGCTGCAACACCTCTCTTTAGGACACTATTTATTTAATAATAAATCAACTATAAATTTGAAAAGCTTAAAATTAGAATATGTTATTACTTATATAGCTATATGTATTTCCCTAAAACACTATAGAAATATTCCTAGAATTTAAAATATTTTAATTTTGAAGTTACAAGGTTGTAGCAAAAAACAGCGTGCGTATTCTACAGGCTAAAATCCATAACACAATTCGTGCAAAGCATTGTAACACCGTTTAGATACTATTTCAAACTATTTACAACTTACACCAGACCGTGTAAGGTAGAGATGAGATAGTATTCGAGGATAATATAAGCCAAAGAGGGCTATAATATACACTTGTTAACCCTTGTGAGGAAGGGGCTTCCCTTGGACATATGTAAAGGGTTTACTATCTTGACAAGATTGCTAATGTATATATTGGGAAGGCCAAGTTGATAACAAAATATATTTTGGAGAACTTTGCTAGTATACTAAGAAGTTGTACACACATCTCACAGGAGTCGTCCACTACGTTCCTGAGTCCCTACAATCTTCGACATCGGAGACCTCGAGATATTCCAACCCTAAGTTTGGATACCATTGGTATATAATGTTGTGGGGTTTTTTGCTTGGAATCGCTCTTGGACTTGTGCTTCCAGGGCCCGCTCATCGTCTAAATTCATATATTCAGAAAGATCACCGCCGGTCCCCCTTTCCAGAGCTGTCTCGCCATTTCCAAGGTACGAGAATGGATTGCGTGAAAGGTATTCAAAGTCAAAGTCCTCACCCCGAATCTTTTCGAGACAAGCTTTGAAATGAAGAATGCTCCCTCCGTACAGTGCAACCACACGATCCGCCGTCGGATCAGTACCTTTGTACCACCCAGGGCATTCTCCTGACCAAACAGTGCGTTTCAATTGTTCCTGGATATACACATTGTACGTATCGGTGACGTCTTTCTTGGGAGCGGCGCATCTGGTTAGAAGCGTCAGTCGTTAGCATAGATGTTGGTGGTTCAAGTCAACGTTTACTTAGTTGATGTCCTCTTTGGCGATCTTCTCAATCCATTGGAGAATGTAGTCGACTAACCAGCCGGTGGCCCGCAATATCGATCCTTGACCGACGGGAGTGTTGGGTCCGTGGATCATAAAGAAGTTGGGCATATTGGGCACGCAGGTAGAGAAGTACCCAGTTGCATAGCTTTTACGCCATGTGGAATTCAGCTCTTCTCCATTTCCACCGACGACTTTCCACGGTGGAATGAAGTCGACTACGTACCCAGTGGCGCATGCAATGAGGTCAAATTCTTCTTCACCGGCTTCCGTCACAATGCCCTTTTCGGTAATGTATTTGATAGGGCTTAATTCCACTCTGATGTTTTCGGCTTGAAGAGTCTCAAGGTAACCGTCACCAGGTGTGAGGCGACGACAGCCGAAGGCATGCTTCGGAATGAACCTTTCGATCAAATCCTGCCTACCTCCAAGCCGGTCAGACATGATTTTAGCCGAGATTTCCGTTACCATTTTATTCTCCGACCCATCTTTGAGCATCATTGGCCAGAGATAATTTAGCCTAGCATTGACAAATCAGTAAGAAATCTGTAACATCCAAAAGACTACGATTGATTTCAGAGATACATACCCAGCTTCGAGTTCCTTCCGGTATTTGAAGAATTTCTCTGGCGACCGGGTCCATTCCTTTATCTGCTCCTCCGAATAGGCAAAGTTGTGGCCCCCTGGGGTGTGTTGCGCGGCGATGTTCGTGGTAACCCAGGTAGGATGTCTGATATAGTTTACCGTCTTGGCAGCCTTCTTCGCTACTTCGGTAAAGATTTGAATGCCTGTTGACCCGTTGCCAATGACTGCAACCTTTTTCCCGGTATAGTCGTATGAAGTGTTCCTAGGGCCGCTATCAGACGGTTGAAGTGATGAAAGAGGAAGAACATCGACCTACCATTTAGCGCTGTGCATCAAGGCCCCTTTGAACTTCTCGATCCCTTCAATTTTTGGGTATTCCCATTTGCTTGGATTTTTTTAGGCCGAGATGAGAAAAAAAGGTAGGATATGACTTACTTCAGCCAGCCAACGGCACTGATAAAGATGTCGCATTCATCCTCAATGACTCTTCCTTGTTGGTCAATCTTGAGCTTCCACTTGCCACGGCCAGCGTCCCACACACTTTCCAACATGCGAGAATTGAGCTGCACATATTCTCTCAGGGCATACTTATCCACAGTACGTTCGATGTACTTTTGAATTTCCTCCCCAGATGAGTAAAACTCTGACCATTCCGTGTTTGGCTCGAATGGAAAGACATAGACATCTAGATCAACGTGTTAGAGAGGAATCGCTCATTACAGCAAAGATGATCACATACGGGATGGAGCGTCACTTTCCATGAGAGCGTTAGCACAGGTATGGTCTTATCAATAGTCGGTCACTGTCAAGAAGGGTTCATACCAGCGCAGCCCGGGGTAATCATGTTCAATCCAGGTGCCTCCAATGTTATGGTTCTTGTCATATAGAGTCAGATCAATGTAGTCTTTGAAGTCTTTCTTGTATTTGATATAATGAGCAAGTGTGAGGCCTGAGATGCCAGCCCCGACGCAAACAATGCGAAGTTTGCGGGGCGTAAATGCGAACTTGGTAGGATCAATTGGCACCCAGTTGTGTGGGTGAGTCCCGTTCAACTCGTTGACTGTGGTCTTGATAGTCATTGCTAGAGGAAGGCAAAATGAAATGAAAGAAAAACTGTTGTGATCAATTGAACGATCTACGGTTTACGACTCGGGAAACTCGACTCGTTAAAAACGAGTTAGCAAAGATGTACTGCGCACCAGAGAGTGGAAAGCAATCGGACCCTTGTAGGTGGACTTATGTTACACGACACTGTGATTTTAGACAGATAGAGGTTAACTTTTTGTCCCCGTTGATCAGTTTAATGGTATGCTACAATATCAGAGCGTACGTCGTTGTATACTCGTACCGAGGATGAACAAACGTTAACTTTAACGTGACTCGTTACCGAACAATTAACATTTATTTACACTATGTAGTACGAGTAATGTAGCTGAAAGATAAATCATACTGATATGCTTTCGTACAGGTCTAAATAAACCTTATTTATTCTTTAGTAGAAGCTTTACAAATTATAAATTATTACTTAATAAGGATACTATGTTTTTTTATAGCTATAACTAGTTACTTATATATAGACGAAACTAAGCTTTATTTAAGCCTATATAGAACTAATCTCTGGCTATATACCTATTATATTATTTTTGTAATTATCTATACACTGTACTAATTATCTCTAGCTTAATATAACATCTAGTTATATCTATTTCCTATTTTGCCTTAAGCGATAACATCCTGGCATATTTTATATAGGGATTTATCAATAATCTTAGCGTCCTCCACAACCTCACCTATTATATAAAGGATATTGATAGTTGCATATTCTATCTTGGTGGTAATACAGTCCATTCAAAGAACAACCATAGCTAAATACACCTTGACTATTACTGAAACACAGACTTCGTCTGCTGCATCCTCTTCCTCTAAGCTTCTCTTTTTACAATGCCGCTTAAAATCATCATTATCGGGGCAGGAATAGGTGGTCTTAGCTCCGCCATCGCTCTTCGACGCATGGGACATTCAGTCACTGTCCGTATACCACCAGGTACATCTTGTACCTTTCTCTAGCTCAAGCTGACGCCTCGAAATTGCATTGCAGATATTTGAAAAATCGACTTTCACCTCGGAAATAGGCGCTGCTATATCTCTCTCCCCCAACGGTGCAAGAGTTCTGGCCTCGTTGGGCTTTTCTTTCGATCGAGCAAGAACATGCTTGATGCCGGTTTTTGAGTCCGTAGATGGTTACACCTTGGAGAAGCTAACAAGTGTGAATGTTGAAAATGCCGCGGAAAAATATGGAACTGGTTTTATGTCGGTTCATCGTGCTGATTTGCATAATGAGCTTTTAAGATTGGTTTCCAAGGAAGACCAGTGCGCTATTGAACTGCGTGTCGGGACTACAGCGGAAGCAATTCCCACGGGAAAAAATGATATTTGTGCTGTGCGACTAGGCGATGGCAAGATTATTGATGCAGATCTTGTTATAGGCGCGGATGGGATTCATTCGGCAACGCGGAATGTTGTCCTGGGGTTTGCGGCCTCGTCTACAAAATGCGTGCCCAATATGAAGGCTTTTCGATGTACTATTCCGACTGAGACATTGGAAGCAGCGGACGACCTTGCACAGCTTCGCAAATGGAAATCAGCGGGCATTACAGTCGTAGCAGACACTGCGGAGACAGAACTTGAGCGCCATCTAGTTTGGTACACCTGCCGCGCGTAAGTAGAGTTTCGAGATCCTCATGTATTCGTGCCATTCCACTAAGCTTCCTAGTGGTACGACCCAGAATATCGTCGGAGTGTGTCCGAACAAGTCTAGATTCGAGGAAGAGAAAGGTTTGAGCTCACCGTTTGATTGAGCTTCTCCATTCATAGACTGAACTGCGAACATCAGACTTAGATGCGAATGCTGCTCTGCTTTCTGAGTTTGGCCACTTACATCAGGATATTGATAAACTTCTAAGGTCATGTTATGAATCTCGCCCTGGGCTCATCAAGTTTACCGCAGAGTACTGATGATCTATGTAGACTCACAGAAAATGCCACACGGTGGGAATTACCGTACTACGAGCCGTTCAGCTATTGGAGCAATGGAAATACAGTGCTAATAGGCGATGCGGCGCATCCTGTGAGTATCAATTCTTTGACTATTGTTCTTTATCCATTTTAACACCAGATGGCGATGATAGATGCAGCCCTTCGGAGCCCAAGGTGCTAATCAAGCACTTGAAGATGCTGGTGCGCTTGGCGTTCTGCTTCAAGATGTCCATCATAGCTCCGAAGTTGTTGCTCGCTTGCAAATCTTCGAGGAGGTCAAACGAAAGAGAACGTCAATGATACAAATACTCTCTTCCACACGTATTGGGCGAGAAGACATGGTAATAGATAAACTGCGAAAGTTTGCAGAACCAGGTACAGGTTGATTTTCCCCTCACTTTCTAATTCAATTCCAAACTAACTGGCTTTTGAGATGTGCCAAGAAACTTCGAAGAACGCATAGAACATGCTCTCGGGTCAGTATCATTCCAGATTCAAGATTGCGCCGTCTAATATTTGGCGGTACAGTTTCGATATTCTAAAAGTGTCTAATGAGGCGTTGGATACTTGTTTAAAACAAATGTACAATAGTTGCTAGTAAATAAAACCTCTTTTTTTTGGCGACTTTAACAAATCTACTAACCACCCTACTTTGAAAAAATGCTTCCAACCACGACGCCCCGCCCTCAATCTAAAGCCCATTTCAAGCCCATTTCAGAACCCATCTGAGTGCCTTTTTAGAGACAGGCTATTATACAGAAGCAATTTTAATCAGAATTGCCTCTTTTTTTTCTCGTGAAATCGCTTCGCATAATACTTTTTAGTCGGCAATTGTTGTTTCTATGACTTTGTTATGTCTTACACCGAGAAATTCTATTTGCTAGCAATTACTCCTTTTGGGAAACAATCTTTTTTGTACCTTTTTAGAAGTATACAAGACGTGTATATGGAAATATAGCCTTTTTTTTGGCTCCCATAAAAATATAGAGTTGAAAAGATGTGTTTTAAAATACAGTAAATCTACATCTCTAACTAGCTCTCTTAACCCTGCCACACGAAAAAAAACTTTCCATTCGGGTCCGAGTACGAAAGATAAAATCTTTCGGTCTTGAGCTTGGTCCAAGCATATCTACTGCAAGACGTACCGATTTTAGGTGGAGAATGCTTCGTAAAGGGGACCTGAATCAGGAGGTAAGTACGAGCGAAATATCGTTTGAAATCCTGGCAGATGTGTTGACCTGCTTTCATTCCTTTGATCGGATCAGAAGTCGAGGATGTAACTAAGAAAGTGATGTGTACTGACTCAGAGGTTTCATGCGGTGCGATGAAGCATAATGGTCGTTGTGAGCAGACCATTTTGACCGGTAATGGAGAAGTGGACATCTTAGTTTTCTATGGCCAGAACGACCGCCGGTGGGTAAACATTGGGAACAAAGTAGAACCTAAGATTCAAGATATATAACCCTCAAAAACAGATACTCATTACATGTAGATGGTCAGCTTAATAGATCTATAGTTATTCCATTCTCATATCTAGATTCATATCCATCACCTTGCAATAGACTCAATACCGTCTATACTCTATAATCAGAACCATGGCTTCCACAACAAAAGTTATACCATTTCTAGTGGCATTTGGATCCCAGAGCACAGCCCAATCTGATGAAGACAGAGAAAGGCTTAGAACTTTGCTCTTTCTGACTCCCCGACTTGGAAGAGTTGCCGAGGCCCTGAAGAGCCTTCCACACCTCTGGGAAACTTTGACCCAGTCATATCCAGAATTCAAAACCTCTTGCAGCCGTTCAGGGCTTGAAAGCCTCATCTGCTGGCTCAACGGTCAAAAAGTACCGGATTCAGAGGGTATCTTGTCAAACACCTTTTGTACCACTATGACCGTGATCGAACACCTGGTTCTCTACTCCAGTTTTCTTGACACTAGCGGTGTATACCAACCACATACTCGCATACTCGACCGCTGCAATCCCGGTGGAATTCAAGGATTTTGCACAGGACTTGTTTCCGCGGTCGCCGTTGCTTGCTCACTATCTGACGAAGATATCAGCAGAAATAGTGCTTGGGCTACTCGTTTGGCATTTTGTATCGGCGTCCTCATTGATTCGAGCAATGACGAAGCAAACCCGGGCGGTGGGTTTCGATCTTTTGTAGCCCGTGGAAAATCAACCAGTTTCCTATCTGTGCTTCATGCCCACATGAAGCTGTATACCGATGTGAGATATCTAAGATTTTCCACGCCTCTCCCTCATAGTAATGTTGAATATAGAGTTATCTATCTGTCACCGATGATCTCAACCAATTCACCGTCACGGCCCCTTCCAAATCTGCTGCCTTACTGGCACGAGAACTAGCTGATCATGACATCCAAATCAAGGAAATCAAACTTCGCGGCCGATTTCATTCCGCAAGCAACCGTTCCGCATTTCTTAAGCTCCAGGAATTTTGTTCATCCAGAGAGGATTTGCAACTTCCCTCAGCCGCTTCCCCGGCTGTCCCTGTCCTATCGAACAGCGATGCACAGATTATCAAAGATGACAATCTCTGTTGTCAAGTCTTGAAATGCATTCTTTTAGATCCATGCAACTGGTTCCTTGTCTCCAAGGCCGCTCTCACATCACTACCTCTCATTGCTAATGTACCTGTGCTCTTGATCGGGTCAAATGTGACGTTGCCGACCACCGTAACTCGACAGAGTAAGCCTCATGTCTCCATACTCACGGCATCTTCTGTTAGTTCTCCGAGCTCTTACATGGCCAAGCAACCGATCACCGACCACTCTGGCTCTCAATCTGAGCCTCCATGGTATGGACAAGACCTGATTGCTGTGGTTGGTCTCGGATTAAAATTTCCAAAGGCTAGTTCTGTCAATGAATTTTGGGATTTGCTTTCCCGTGGAGAGTCAGTGTTGAGCAATGTCCCTCCCTCGCGGTTTGATATCAACACTATCAGCCGATCCTCTCAAAGTGATGTTCCATTTTTTGGTGCCTTTTTAGACGACATTGCCTCATTTGATCACAAATTCTTCCGGAAGTCACCTCGAGAAGCAATGTCTACCGATCCGCAACACCGACTTCTCCTGGAGGTAGCCTACCAGGCACTTCAATCGGCTGGATACTTCAAAACAGGCACTACAGAGCCGATTCAAGACGTTGGATGCTATATTGGAGCCGGTTCACAAGACTATAACGACAATGTGGCCTGTCATGAACCAAATGCCTATTCAGCAGTTGGCACTTTGAGAGCTTTTCTGGCGGGAAAGATCAGTCATTTTTTCAACTTCACGGGATTCTTCCATGACCTGTGATACGGCGTGCTCCTCATCAGCAGTCGCTATAGACCTCGCCTGTAAGGCAATACTTTCAGGCAGCTGCTCCATGGCGATCGCCGGAGGAGTCAGTATATTCACAAGCCCATATGTGTACGAGAATCTCAACGGGTCGGGTTTCTTGAGCCCGACCGGACAATGCAAGCCTTTCGATATCACTGCGGATGGATATTGCCGTGGTGAAGGAGTTGGTCTGGTGATCTTGAAGCGCCTTGACCGGGCTCTTGCAGATGGTGACCCGATAAGAGGTGTGATTGCTAGTTCGGTGGTCAACCAAAATACCAACGAAGCTGCAATTACCGTGCCCAGCTGCCGGTCTCAATCGGATGTTTTTAGAATGGCCGTTATGAATGCGAAGATAGACGTTTCTACTGTCGACTACGTCGAGGCCCACGGGACGGGGACCAAAGTTGGCGATCCGATCGAATATTCGAGCATCCGTGATGTCTTCGTCAGCGAGAAACGTGCATCGCCTCTCTATCTCGGATCTCTGAAAGGGAATATTGGTCATCTAGAAGGGGCTTCCGGCGTGGCCTCACTGATTAAGGTACTGCTGATGATGGAGAAGAAGACCATCCCTCCGCAAGCCAGCTATAAAAAGCTCAATCCGAAGATCGACGCCCATCACGACATCATCATTCCTACATCCCGTCAAACGTGGGCAGCAGACGACCGAAAAGCGTGTGTCAACAACTACGGTGCATCTGGCGGCAATGCTACGATAATTGCGTTTGAGGCACCCAAGAAGATTGGAGACGTCAAGACAGAAGTTCGTTTAGCGAGCTACCCTATATTCTTATCCGCTCAATCCCGCTCGAGTCTTCAAGCCTATTGCGGAGCTCTTCAGGACATTCCATCGAGGCATGACGAGGAAGATCTCCCTGACTTTCTTTTAAATCTCTCAAATGAACAGAATCACAGGTTTCGTTGCGCTGCTGTCGGCCTCGTGCATAGCTTCTCAGATGTCAAATATTTTCTGTCACAAGTTCGGACCACCCACGACTCCATCGTCGAACAGCCTCAGAAGACGAAGCCGGTGGTCTTGGTGTTCGGAGGCCAGAACCATGGGACAGTCAATATCGACAAGTCATTTTACGAATCCTGTACTTTATTCAGGTCACACCTCATCGCATGCGACGCAATAGTGAAGACACTCGGCATATCATCATTCATTCCATATCTCTTCGACCCGCCTGCTGATAATTTCGTCCTGTACCAGATTATGCTATTCTCGATCCAGTACGCCAATGCCAAATCATGGATTGAGAGTGGACTGAAGGTTAGCTGCGTCATCGGGCACAGCCTTGGTCAACTGACTGCGCTTTGTATTTCCGGTGTGCTTTCCCTATTTGATGCTCTGAAACTGGTGGCCGGACGAGCGCAGCTGGTACAAACATGTTGGGGTGAAGAGCGAGGGTCCATGCTTGCGGTGGAGGCGGATAGCTCTACCTTAAAGGCTTCGATACCTCTGGCGGATCCTGGAGCACATCCGGACGAAGATCAATTTGAGATTGCTTGCTACAATGCACCCTCCAGCGTAGTTCTTGTTGGATCTACAGGCCGGATATCAACACTTCAAGAGAAGTTGGGAACTCGGGTCAAGTACAAGCTCCTTTCAGTCAGTCATGCGTATCATTCTGTGTTTACTGAAGATATCCTCAACGGCCTCAAAGACCTCGCGAGTCAATTGGCATACCGTGAGCCTACGATACCCATCGAAACATGCACCTCACGGCAGAGCTGGACCGAGTTTGGACCAAAACAGATCATCGAACATACGCGCCTGCCGGTATACTTCGAGGATGCTGTGAAAATAATAGAATCGCGTTCTGGATCATGCGTCTGGCTGGAGGCTGGTTCTCCATCTTCAATAAAAGGTCTAGTAGGGCGCTGTTTGAATCGCGAGTTGGACCATGTTATTCTCCATTCAGGGCTTGACAAGCATAGCGCAATCGACAATCTAGCCCATACGACAACAAACTTGTGGAAGCTGGGTATCGATGTCCAATTCTGGAAGTTCCATCCCATCGAGAGATGTCTTTACAGACATATTAATCTTCCACCTTATCAATTCGATAAGTATCGCCACTGGCTGGCGTGGGAGGATCGTCAAACATTTTCGGCTGTGGAAGCGAGATCCGATGAGCAGACTGCACACAGGCTTTTGAAACTCAACAGATATCTAGACGATAAAAAAGATAAAGCTGAGTTTATTGTCGATACCAAGAGCCTCGACTATCAGCTATACGTGGAGGGTCATAGTATTTTACACAGTCCATTATGCCCTGCCTCACTGTACCAGGAGCTTGTGGCGCAAGCTATTCATCTTCTTTCTGATCAAATCCCGAGCTCGCTTAGCGAACTCCAGATCAAATCACCACTCGCGATACCTGACAACAGAATGGTTACACTAGTCACGTCCAAGTCTCCAAGTTCCAAGTCGTCGTGGACCTTTGAGCTCTTGAGCCGCCCATCCAAAGGCTCAGGAACAACCGTACACGCTGTTGGGCTCGTGGAGATCACCAGTGGTTACACTTCTCGATTGACTCACGAATTCTCGAGCTACGAGAATTTGATCGACTTGAACCGCTTTACGGAGCTTGCTAGCGACCCAGAAGCTCAGATAATACAAGGCCCGGTTATCTACGACGTCTTTTCGCGTGTTACGAACTACAAAGAGTATTATCAAGGTCTGCAGAAAATAGTCTCTTCTGCAAACTTGGTCATGGGTCTCGTTAAACTTCCCAGTGATAAAACACCGCAATTTCGCGACACGTTGACGGCCCCTCTTGCTTTCGATAATTTCCTCCAAGTCGCAGGACTACATGTTAATTTTATCGACACGTCCGGCACGTCTGACCCCAGTGCTGTCTACGTATGTGGTCGTCTCGGTTCAGTCCAATTCCTCGATGGTGTCGATTCACGGTCTAAATGCAGATCATATCTCGTTTGCTCGACGGGCTGGCGTAAAGACGAGAAAGTAGTCATACGGGATATATTTGTGTTCGACTCAGCGAGCAAAAAGCTGCGGACGATGATCCGTGGTGCTCAATTTGTCAAAGTCGCCATCAGCTCGTTGGTGACGATGTTACAAAAGGCCAGCTCCCTGGTTCCAGATACGACCCGCCCAGAACACGAACCCAAAGTAAGCGACACTACTATGCAACAACAAAAGGTCCTTTCATTACTGCCAGTGACGGACCAACGTACTTTGGATGCTGGTACTGTTGTGAGCGCGTCATCAAAAATGACAGCAGCTCTGAAGTCTCTCCTAGAGCAGCGTCTGGAGGTCCCTTCAGGGCAGATCAAAGATGAGTCGTCCCTGGAAGAACTTGGTATCGACTCCATCATGTCATTTGAAGTCGTATCAAAGATCAAGAGAGACCTAGATATCAAGATCACTAGCACCGATTTTACTGGCTTCTCGACGTTCCGCGATCTGAATCAATTCTTGATCATCAGAAGCAACCTCAATTCGGGTGGAATGGCAGCACCGGAGCCCCAAACTCCTGAAACCGCGTCCACAATTTCGTCGAGATCCGTATCTAGCCCAGCACTATCTGAATCATCACAAAGTGATGTATCGTTGAAGGACGAAGACAGCAGGGCCATCTCCTTGTTGGCAGAGATGCTTGATATCACGGAACCAGTATCTCCGAGTGCTACCCTTGCATCACTTGGACTAGACTCATTAATGTCCATGGAGCTAGTAGGAGAGATCCAAAGATGCTTTGGTCGATCGCTAGACACTGCAGATTTGGATCCAAACCTGTCAGTAGAAGGACTTATCTCCTTGATATCTCCCGATGGCAAATCGAACTCAGAGACAGTTAGACATGACCACGCTGAGCCGCCGCCTGCAGAGGGGTCAACTCAAATTGCTGAGCCCCAGGCATCGTGGGATCTGAAAGCAACACCGGAAAAGCAATTTGAGGTGATAAGGAACGACTACGTTTCATTCTCAAAGCAGAGTGGCTTCCTCGGGTTTTATGAGAAGGTGTTCGTACGCCAGAAAACACTTGTCGTTGAATATATCATCCACGCCTTTGAGCAACTGGGTATGTCATGGTCTTCGTTAAAGCCTGGTGACCGCATCGAGGTCAAGGGATATCTACCCAAATTTAAAAAACTGGTCTCGCAACTTCATACACATCTCCGCGCAGAGAATCTCATAGCGTCCGATGGAACGGGAACTATACGCACAGCCAAGACGATAGATCGGGTGCCGGCCCAGACACAACTAGAATCGATCCTCGGAGCCTTCCCTGCTCACAGGGAGGAGCACCAGCTCCTTGGAATCGTGGGCTCACAATTAGCGGAGATATTGGAAGGGTCTACCAACCCCCTCCAGCTTCTTTTCCAAGAGCCGACGTCCCGAACTCTCTTAGAACAAGTTTATGCGCGGGCCCCCATGTATGAGGCGATGAACGAAATGTTGGGCACTCTCGTTGCCAACATGGCTGCAGCAAATCCAAGCAAGAGCCTTCGCATTCTAGAGATTGGTGCTGGCACTGGCGGAACGACACAATACGTATTGAAACACCTTCGGCACCAAAACGCAAAGTTCGACTATCTGTTTACCGATATCTCATCATTCTTGGTTAGCGGCGCCAAAAAGAAATTCGGTACCGACAGTATTCGGTATAGCCTTCTGGATCTCGAGAAAGATCCTCCCCCAGATCTCATGCGTCAATTCGACCTCATCATTTCCACCAACTGTGTTCATGCTACTGCGAACCTGCATCAATCCTGTTCTCGTATTCGCCAGCTCCTGGACAATAGTGGATGTCTGCTCCTTATCGAACTCACCAGAAACTTGCCCTGGCTGGATATCGTATTTGGAGTCTTGGACGGCTGGTGGCTCTTCAATGACGGACGCAAGCATGCTCTTGCCCACGAACATTTCTGGGAGAACACCCTGTTATCCTCCGGGTTCGATTCCGTAGACTGGACAGATGGTAGTGCTGAAGAAGAGAAGCTCTTGAAGATTGTTGCAGGTTTCTGTGGCATCCCAAACAAAGCCAGCAAGCGGTCAAATGAGAGCTGGCCACTAGTTCCGGTCCAGATACCCAAAATTCAGACAATCGGGTGGAAACGCTTGGAGGAAACGCAATTCTTAGCAGACGTATACTCTTCTCCATCCCGAGAGGTACCAGGCAAGAGACCGATAGCGCTCATGATTCATGGTGGTGGCCACGTAGTGCTTTCCCGCAAGGACATCCGGCCCAGCCAAGTTCAAACGTTGATCAGCTACGGCTTCCTCCCTATCAGCGTAGACTATCGCTTATGCCCAGAGATTGATATCTGTGGTGGTCCGATGACCGACGTCGCAGACGCACTTGCGTGGGCGAGGACCGAGATCTCGCAGAGCAGCCTCAATGCTTCCGGTATTATTCCAGACACGGAACGGATTGTCGTTATTGGTTGGTCGACCGGAGGAACATTAGCTCTACAGACCAGCTGGACGGCAGCGGAGCGGAGCGTTAGCCCTCCGTCTGGTATTCTAGCCTTCTATTGTCCGACAGACTACCAAGACGAATATAAGTCATAGCCGACCGTCATCTAAGAGTGTATTGAGTTCTGATGTCTTAATTCTAGTCTGGACCAAACCCAACTTTCCCAAGGGCTCGGAGGAACTTTCCAAGCAACAATATAATCTTCTTGAAGGTGTTCAGGAGAAACCTGTACGTGTATATCCTTCATTTTGCTTGATACCATTATGTCCAGTCGATCCTAATATGTCTTGCACAGATCCTAAGCTATAATCTCAGCCCAGCCCATCTCAAAAATGCTAGAGGTGGCTGGATGTCTCCATCCGACCCACGCTCGCGCATCTTACTCCATATGAACTGGACAGGTCAAGCGCTACCAATTCTACTAGGTGGCCTGCCAGCGCTGTCTGCTTCGAAATCTTCCCCGGGTAATCAAAGTCAGCCTAATCTCCCCCAGCCAGATCCACAACAGGTCGCAGCTATCAGTCCCTATTCTCATGCCGCTAGTGCTTATTCTGATTACAAGACGCCGACGTTTATCATCCATGGCACCGAAGACGATTTGATCCCCTGGGAACAGAGTCAACGGTTCTATGAGGCATTGGTAAAGAAAGGTGTGAAGGCAGAGATACGAGTGCTTGAAGGGAAGAAGCATCTTTTTGATATTGGAGGTGGTGAGTCAGATGAGGAGGCGAAGAAGGCGGTGGAGGACGGGTATAAGTCTCTCCTAAAGATGGTGTAAAGGGGTATGTGGTGGGAGAGGGCATATTGACTGCTATTGTACTCCGCTATTCAAAAAAACAAAAAAAAACATTCATGGCTAGTATTGGTGATGGCAAATTATAGTCGATATTTCTATCTACGAACATAAGAAGCATTTTTGGTACCGCGAGTGCTTTGTAGAAACCGGGGTTAGTGCATTGGCCGTTCCTAGTTACAATGCTTTGCACGAATTGTATCTACTAATTTTGGCCTATGTAGTAGTCTTTTTGGCCATAATATCTCTCTCTAAGACACTATTTCTTCAATAATAAATCAACTACAGGACGAAGTCAACCCACTACATTATTAATTACACTAAAATTATTAATAAAAACTACTTAGTTAATAATTAATATATTAACGACTGTCACTTACACTAGTTTATTACACAATTTCGAAGATCGCAAAAGCATTACAGTCCTAAATGGTATACGAATATGCTACAACTCTTAAGGGACAAGAGTCTAGAGACGGAAGCAATATTATAGGCTGGGAAAGGAAGCCTCAGCTGTAAGCGAGCTAGAGTTACATGTTTGTCGAAAGTGCTGGAAACTGTACAACGTTCATATAATAGCGGTGACCTTTCGTGTAATTAGAGAGATAGATATTAGCCTATTAGAATTCCTAAATAGTACTCATTGAGTACCCCTCGATTCGTATGCACGCTGTCTATACCAGCCTCACATACGTTAGTACATCGCCTAATCATTGTCCAAGTAGCTGCAGAGCCTTAAGGCTCGATAATAACATAAAATAGTAATTTCATAGATTTAATCAAAATTATCAAACAGAGCTCCAACATATTCGCTGTAGTCCTTGATTAGCGAGTATGCAACCATTTCCGCATCTCTTCCCACAATACGCAAATCCGGAGCCCTGACAGTTCTATTCTCCAACTTCACCACCATCTGATCATCTGTTGCGAACTTTTTTGCTTTCCCTACTAGTATGGGACTCCCAGATAACTCCATAGATGTACCGGGATCTTCCAGGATATCGACAATTGCCGAGAACGTCACTGTTGACGGGTCGGCAAAGCGGGAGAACTGCTCAACCTGTGGAATTGTTAAGGCATAGGAGCCTTTCGATTCCATGGCATTCCAAATCTCACGGCCGACCAGGTGCGCATCAATTGATGTCCAACCTAGCAGTGTTACATCACACAGCAGATCATCGGCACGCAGGAGATTAAAAACTCGGAAAGCGCTCACGAATGAGGATTTCGAGAGGCGCCCATCAAGCGGGAACGAGAGAGCGATACTGGTCAAACTTGAATCTCGACCGGATTTGGTGATGCATATGTTCCCGGTTTTGTCTTGCTAGAGGGCGTTCTAATTAGATTATTGAGGAGTGGAAGGAAGTATGAATGTACAAACCGTAAATGGCAATTGTTCAGAAACTGCATATTGTCTCAAAGCATCTCTGAACTGAGCATTCAAAATGCCAGTAGCTCCACCAACACTTTCATGTCTATCGTAGGCCTTTTGAAGCCTCGTGAGGGTTTCATGAAAGACATCCATTCTGGTCCAGAGTGATCGTCAATAGTTGAAATAAAGCTAGATACCAGTCTACTTTTCTAAGTTGAAAACTGGTCTGGTTATGTCTTATGTCTGTAGCGTGGTTGGAATTACTATCATAACACAAAGAAGTTGAAAAGAAAGATACAGTAGGTAGGTATTGGGTGTCAAGCAGGGCAAGAGACTCTTGATTTCGAGCCAGGGTTGAACTCTGTGGGCATGAATAAAGGGTACGCGAGGGCTGGACACAAATTCGGAACGGTCGGCTTTAAACATGGCTCAGCATCCTTTCATAGGTATGGTATAGCTTTTCAAAGTTTTCAATGAGCAGTTCATCGGCTGTTTTGACCTCGACTCAAGAGACGGTATAGTTGATGGTACAGTAATTTTGCGAGCTCTGATTGACCATTCAAATAAATCTTTTGCTTGCAGAATTACGGGTCCGGTTTTTACTGTAGTATCCAAGGCAACTAAGAATGGGCACCGCATAAAAGACTTACATAAAGAGCAGACTTTTCAGCTTATGGTTGTCACAGGGGTGTTGATGCAAGAGAGAATATGGACGACATTGCCTGCAGCAGTATGCATGGGAGTGGTTCAAATCACACTCGTAGCTAAAGGAAAGAGTCATGGCATGCTGTAGAGATTGGTACCGGATAGAGGCGCTATACAGAGTAGTTGTGTGTCGGCGGTAGATGAACTCCCGAATGAATAATAAAGTATATATGACCTATTCATGTAGATGAATTGCTGAGTGAACAATTAACCTTATTTAGACTTTTTGATCTTTCAAGTCTCTAAACTTACTTTTGAAAGGAACATTATTTTGTGTTTCGGCAGGAGAAAAGATAAAATATTATACTTTGTACAGAAGTACTCTCCTTGACAAACTTAATAAACTCCCAAATAAATAACAAAGTATATATATATAGTTAAGTAAATTATATGTTAAATAATAGAACTTATTAAGACATTCTAGACTTTTATGTCTCTAAACTTAATATTATACTACTCTACTTAAGAAACTCAGATAACGTAAAGTTTTTAAAGTTTTACTTTAAAGTACTACTCGTACTAGGGGTGAATAAACATTAATTATGAGGTGACGAGCCACGTTAAATTTAACGTTTATTCATCCTCAGTACGAGTACGAAGACAAGGCTGTTAAAAATTAAGAGAAGTCACACCACCTTGCAAAGTTTACAGCTTGAGAACGGACCCAGGTGCAATGCACGACGAGATTCTGGCAAGATATGTGTAGCTCTGTTGATCATGCCGATGTTTGCTAGAGTTGATAAGTATGTATCGTATTCTTGTTCATATTTCCAAAAAGTAAACCTCTGTCATATTAAAAAAATTGAGAGAAACGAAAAAGATCAAAAGCTGAGATGGCGACAACCATTGCCAACGGACATGACCATGGCTACTTTTCCAATGGTATTAGCGCTGTCAACAAATTGCCGTTCTATAAACCAACGCCGGCAGATATCACCATCAACAATCACATAGCCGGCGACAAAGACAAGATTCTCTTTCGAAATGTGAACATTTTTGACTCTACTGGATCCGACCCCTACCTTGGCGATGTGTTGACACAGGGCCAGAGGATCAAGTCGGTGGGCAAATTCGACTTTGAACCTGACCACGAAACGTTGATTATTGACGGCCACGGAACGAAAACCCTTATGTCGGGTTTAGTGGATGCACATACCCATTTAAGCTGGAATAACTCTTCAACTATGCATGGGCTTACTAGTCTTCCGGTTGAAGAGCACGTATTACACACCGCCAACTTTGCTAAGACTTATCTCGATAGCGGGTACACGATGTGCTTTGGCACTGCGTCTGCACACCCACGCCTAGATATTGCCATTAGGAATACCATCAAGTCTGGTTTGATACCAGGACCACGGACATTGGCCAATTGCCAGGAAATCGCCACTACCGGTGGTGCTATTGTTCCTAGTATAAGCCGCTATGCGGACGGCCCCGAGGAGGTACGGAAGGTCGTCCGTGAGTTCATTTCCTTAGGTGCGGACAATATCAAACTCAACATGACTGGCGACTATGCTCATCCAACTATGGGCGCCAAAGAGACGTACTTTACGCTCGCTGAGACTAAAGCCGCCGCTGAGGAAGCTCACCATCGTGGCAAACGTATTTGCAGCCACGCACGATCAGCAGCTTCGGTCACTATGTCTTGTCTAGCCGGGATCGATGTGATTTACCATGCCAGTTATATGGATACCGAAGGGCTCAATATGCTTGAGGCCCTCAAGGACCGTGTCTTCGTCGCCCCAGCCATCAACTTCCTCGTAGCAACCTGCAAGGGTGAGGGGACACCTTTCGGTCTTACATCTGAGATGGCCAACAAGAGGGGCATGGGTGATGAGTTAGAGAAAGCCTGCCTAGCTATGACTGAACTTCGAAAACGCGGTGTTAGAGTTTTGCCCGGTGGAGACTACGGCTTTGCATGGGTGCCTCATGGGACCTATGCAAGAGATCTTGCGCATTTTGTGAACCTATTTGGATACACAACTAAGGAGACTCTAATTGCGGCGACGGCTCTTGGGGGCGAATTGATGGGTCACCCAGAGGAGCTAGGTAAAGTTCAGCCGGGCTACTATGCCGATGTGATCCTGGTAGATGGAAACCCGTTGGTGGACATAGAGATCTTCCAGGATACCTCCAACCTGCATGCTATCGTGATTAACGGACACGTCCACAAGAACGTCTCCATCTCCGGTGTCAATGGCCAAAAGCTCACGACGAAGGGAAATGCTCGACTGTGAAGTGACTATTTGGAGATGCACAATGCTTTTATTTAATTTTACTTTTTCATTGCCATATCGCACGAACTAAATAAGGGACGGCCCGTTGGCAGGCCTAGGAATATAGCATAGTTTTATTAAAAAAAGATGTCTCGAATATATATATAGTTCTCATCCCCATCAGGAAAATATTTTGCTTATTTATCGAGCTGCCAATGAAAGCGGGATAATAGTGTGATTCATGAATTGTTGAATGGGCACAATATAAGTGGGCAGCAACATGTGGATGTCAATCAGTGGTATTATATTCTGTGTGGAAGCTAGAGTGCCAGAATAGGCCTACTTGTAGTAGTAGGACAATTACATGACTATTCCTATATTTCACTGAATTCAACAAACCCCTAAATAAGCATGTAAGTAGTCCACACTGTAGCATCTTAATGATAACAAACAGCTCTCTTTTGTATGTGTTTCCATCCCTTTTGGCGCATCTGAAATGGTACACTCCTGAATAATACGCCCCTAATTTCCTGACGGGTCTGAATGATGTCGAATGGCAATGAAAGACGATTTATAGGCCGAAATCGAGGTCGAATGTGTGTTTAGTGTCTGACTTAGGGTCTTCGGCCGGAGGAGGAGAGGGATCGCGTTCGGAGGATGATGAGGATGATCTTTCTTCGTAGTTCTTGCGGGGAATAGCTCCTGATTGGATCGCGATTGTCGTTGACTTAAGGTACTCATAAAGAGCGGAGATGTTGTTGTTTGATGAAGATCTTGAGTGCTCGAAAATCGAGGCTATTTGACTTGACTTAAAATAGAGAATTGATTAAATTGACTGGCTGCAAAGCAACACTTCTGAGGACTTGATTTGACTGCAAAAGATGACGTTTCTTTCGACTTCTAGTGACTGGCTGCAAGGCAGCGCTTCTGGTGGTTTGACTGGCTGCTATAAAGTAGCGCTTCTAAGAGTTGACTAGCTACGACGGGTAGCACTTCTGGGTCTATTGACGCGCCGACGAGGGGGTTGTGCAATAGCTAGTTGTCGTACTAGAAGACGGGCAGAACACTTGATTGATTAATTGCCTTATTGCGATTCAGCGACTAGAAGAGCTGTCCGGGCTCATAACCTGTTGAATGGGCATAATATAAGTGGGTAGCCACATATGGTGGCAATGGGGTTTGTAGTGTGTTCTGTGTAGAAGCTATTATGTGGGAATGGGCCTACTTGTAGTAGTAGGGCGATCACATGACTATTCCTATATTCACTGAATTCAACATGAATTATAGGAAAAGCTAGATCATAAGCAAAGTGAACTTGTGCTTCTATTGCTATGCTAATTTATTTTTATTGGTGCTATTGAGGTTCCTGATTTAACAGAAGATGTTTTGCCTTGAGGCGTTGGCTTTCCGTATGTTAGCTATGATTGTCGTAACTCCAGGAAAACTTAAAGAACATACTGATTTATGGCAATTTCTTGAACATCTTGTTGGCCTCAAATCCAATTCTGACCTCACCGGTATCCAGCTCATCTTCGGTGTCTACGGTCATTTCTTCCTCTACTAAGGGATTCTTCTCAATGATGTCGAGCATCGTCTTCTTGCTACGAGACATCTTGGACTGGAGAGAGATCCAATCGCTGCACACACGAGTTACTCCATCTGGTGGGGTGTAGAGCTCGAAAATTTTCTCCCATCGAGCTTGTGGGGTTGAGGATGCGCCCAAAAAGCCAGTTCGACCTGGGACAGCATGGTTCAGCTGCTCAAGATTGGCTAAAATTGTATCACTGTTAGCTCAGTTCAAAAAATACACTAATTTAAGTAACTCAAGTGAACTCAGTTACTCAGGGAACTGCCTATCCAAGAGACTATTTATCAACATACAATCCAGCATCTTCTTGTACTTCTCTCTCTCTGCAGTTGAGAGGCAGGCCAATGTTTCTGGTGCCGGCCAATTTCCATAGCCATACTTTGTAGATTCGTTTGATGGCATTTTGACTAATTTTGTTTTTTTTTTATGTGCGCTGTATTTTGTGTTTTGTGTTTTGTGATGGTGTTGTGTGGGCGGGAAAGTTGTTGGACGTGTTAGGAGAAGGCGTCGATTAACATGACCGCTGAAACCTGACGTCGACCTCACATATCTCATATACCTCACATTTGGCCTGAGAAGTAGTAAACACCAGTTTCTGTGGTTGTATTTGCAATGTCACATAGTATGCTTAATATATATGTGTATAGTTCTCATCCCCGTCAGGAAAACATTTTGCTTATTTATCGAGCTGCCAATTAAAGCAGGATAATTGTGTAATTTATGCGTTATAGGAAAAGCGAGATCATAAGCAAAATTAAGTTGTGCTTCTATTGAAATATACCAACTAGCTAATTAAACAGCCCGAAAAGTGTAACCTGTTGCAAAAGGAATGGTGCTGACATTGCCTACAATTACGTTAGCCAAGTTTCTTCCGAAAATATCCAAAAATGCCTACTAGTTCATAGAAAGTGCTTGTTTGTTTCAAAGCCAATTCGAACTTCGTTCGTCTCGAGCTCGTCTTCCGTGTCAACGATTTCCTCCGACTCAGCAGCAAGGTTTTCTTCGATAATGTCGAGCATGGCTTTCTTAGCGCGGGACATTTTTGACTGCAGGGAAATCCAGTCCTTGCAGACTCGTGTAGCTCCTGGTGGTGGTTGGTACAGCGCAAAGATTTGGTGCCAACGAGCTGGCGTGATACCAACAACACCCAGAAAACCAGTTCTTCCAGGTACTGCTCGGTTTAATCCCTCCAGATTGTTGATGACTGTAGAATTGTCAGCGTAGTTTCAGGGAAATAATAGGAGTTGATTGAGTAACTCGAGCAAATTCAATTACCCAAGTCAACTTGGTTACTCAGGTGAATCCAGCTCGGGGGACCGTCTAGCCCAAGATGTCTCAACTTTGGGAATGCGGACAATACGTACAGTCGAGCAACTTCTGGTATTTTTGCCGCTTGGCTCCCGAAACGCTGGTGAGGCTGGCGGCCGTAGCCCAGTTACCGTAACCGTAGTTGTGGTTTGTGGCCATTTTGGAAATTTTGTGTGAATTGTTTTGGTGTGGTTCTGTGTTCAGAGGTGATTCTGTTGTGTGTGGGTGGGTGGAAAAGTTGGAAGTGTTGGGATAAAGCTTTGGTTATCATGGTCGTTTAAACCTAAGGTCAACCTCACATTCGGCTGAAAACGTGACAACACCGGTTTCCCCAGTTTATTTGCAGTCTGGAATAGTATAATAATGTGTTGAATTCAGTGAATATATTGGAGTAGTCATGTGATTGCCCACTACAAGTAGGCCCATTCTGGCACTCTAGCTTCCACACAGAACACAGAATCCACCACTATTGCTGTCTATATTGTGCCTATTCAACATAATGCTGAATATACGTACCTTACTATTGCTTTATAAGATATTAATCCCATCAAGGCGATATTAGCATATAAGAGATGATTTGCTGAAATACAGTTAGTTACTTAGATCAAGTTAGTTACCCAAATCAGATGGGTTACCAAAGTGAGCTCAGCCCATGGCTCGGACCAAGTAGAGTAAGCATATTCCATACCAAAATCATCATTAAAGCAAAAAAGAGAGATTGAACCTGTATTTAAGTTTCTTACATAGTACTACGGGTTCTACATGATAAGAAAATTAAATTATAGATTGTGACTGTTTACAAGCAAGGAATCAATGCCCAAGGGCAAACATTGTCTCTGGAGGCTTGCTTTTACTGTGCTAGAAGCTGCTACTATTAGCTCCTTCAAAATCCATGCTAGTCTAAAAGCTGCCAACAAACAGCAAACATAGGCAAGCAATGGGTTTGTAGCTCAGTTGGTAGAGCGCTCGCTTTGCATCCACAAACATGCGAGAGGTCTTGGTTTCGATCACCAACAAATCCACTTACAATTCTTTTTGGATTTCTTTTGGTGGTGGGCTAGAGGAGAGGGATTCTTCATCCTTTTGGGAGCACACATATTACACTGCACCTCCACAATTATAGACATTCCAGTGACGTTAAAATCTTGTATCAATTAAATATAAATCATTTAATAACCGTCTCGTATTTTTAGCACTTCCAGCAGAGTTTGAGTGACCATATTGCTATCTAGCAAGCATAGATTGGTGGATTGCGGTCGTGTGTTGACAAAAGCAAGGCTGCCAAAATTTAGCCGCTAAGCCGCAGAATGGGAAGCGCGCCTCTGCCAATTGTATGGTGAATGACTTTCCAGCTGAAAACCCAGCTCAGTATACCGCGGTGTACCCACTAGGTTTGAAATCAGGGACTCTTGTAGTAGACTATTTGCTGTTTTTCTAAAGCGTCTTGCAAAACACTTTCCGTAGGCACCTCCGAATCTCTTCAAAGTTGGCACGTATTTCCACCACAGAAACACTAGATTTTTTTCCTTAAAATATTTTGATACCCTTAGTGATCTGTGGTAGCCTTTCAAAATCCCTGGGTACATAGCCAATAAGTAGTTTGCCATAGCTGAATGTTGATTAAGCGAGGAGAGCAAATTTGTCTCCAATTCCCACGTTGGAAAAGATTTTTAACGTCTGAAGACCTATGTGCGTGTGTATTGAAGGAATCTGTTGTTTTGACAAAAGTTTTTAGCTTTGGAATAGCTCTCAGCTGCAATGACATCGCCCAAAGTGCTGTTCGCTTGAAAGGTGCTAGACCATGACAAGAATTTTTCACCGACCTGTCCGGAAAGCAAAAGACTTAGACCCGAGTTCCTTTCTTTCTTCATTAAAAGTCTCAGAATGAAGTTGTAGTAAAAGTTCAATCCTGCGTAAGTCCATCTTTTCACTTCAACTACCGCCTGCAGCGAACGTCTTTGCCAACTTCTAAATAGCTCTGAAATCCATCATTGAACACGCCTGAGAATCAAGTTGTCACTTCTCCAAACTCTAAAATTACTCTTTAAGGCAGGTTTAGGATTTAACTGGGTGTTAGCCCTGCCAAGGAAATAACCAAATCCAATAAGCTCCTAAGAATGTGGGTAGCAGATCTCAGTAAGTGCAAAAGAACCAGGTATGGAATTGCACACCCGCGTCCACAGCACAGTCCATTACTCTAGTGCCTGTCATACTCCACTGGCGCATGGATTGGGTTGCAATCCAGTTTTGTTCCTCTTTTACCCCAACGATGAATTTATAATTTTACGAATACCATATTTCTTAGAGTATTAGATTTTAAACCTTTTATATAATTTATTTTAGAGGACTCTACGTATTCTACTAATTCAAGGATACAAGGACCACTAATTACATTCATCTTACTTCCTGACTAATAGCTGGAAGGATAGGTTATGCAGTCAAACATCCTAGATTACTAAAATCGTGCAAAGAGACATCTAACATACTCTGCAACGATTTTGACCTTTGCTCGACTTGTTTCGATAAAGGAAATCGATATTATGATTTAAGCCACAAAACCCTCGCTCGACGAAGCCTCACCGGTACAGTCGCAGGAAAATGTCGTCGAACATTGAGGCCTGTAGGGGGTTGCTTCAGGATTCCTTGCGATCACTGTCGTTACTTCTTGGAAGGATATTATCTCCGTGAGTAGTGCCGGTAAGCGTTTTTTTAAGCTTATAACGCTAATACATAGCTATGGTTAGACTGCTGCTCCTGCAACTCCGATAATTACGATTTGTGTCTCGATTGTGTTATAAGAGGACAGGTCTGCTTAGATGTGAGCCATACGCTCCAGCTTCTTCCCTCATAGATTAAAGGGTCCCATACTCAATCACAAAATGTTGCGTTTAAAAGCATCTTAGTAAAAGTTAGTAGTATATGGATGCGTCTTATCAGCCTAACAAATACAAGTTGTTCTTAATAAGACTGGTAAGAGGGTTTTCCAATATATATATTCTCGATTAGCTCTTGAACAAGGGCGGCAAGTGATAACTACAGGAGACTCGAAGTAAGTTATACTATTTAAGTTTGAGTATACTAATGATTTATTTTAATCAAATCAGCTACTTATGTGTAAATTAAGGGAGCTACTGAAAAGTCACGACCCTAGCAAAATTCATATGGCCTGTATATAGAGATTAAGCATATCCTGTTCCTGTCCTTGTGCCGCAGGAGTGCATGTCAATTGGGGTTTGTGGCGTCGTTTACGGGCTACTAATCTAACGAGATTAGTGAAGAGCCAATAAGGATGCTTCGTTTGTCGCATAAATGGAGGCATGCTTCCCCCGTTACCATGGACAATTTGCCGTGGTTTTTCCTTTGGGACGCTCCGAGCTTGAAAAATCAGTCTGAGCCCATCTTGTGGTTCAATAAATATAACATCAATATCCAGTCTGCTTCAATCAGATCTCCCTTCTTAAGTGCTATTACAATTATTATTGTTAATACTGTCATTCGTTCAGCACTCGTACAGTACTACTAGATACCGCAATAATTTGTAATTCGCCCAGGACCACCATCACTCTACTTTATCATTAAAATGAAGTTGTCCCTTACGATTGCAATCAGTGCCTTAACCACAGCATGCAGTGCAGTGGCCCTGGCCCAAATTGGTGGTCCTGGACTTGACGCGAAATGCTTGGCAGAACAAGCAGCCTGCATGGCACTGGCCGATGATTCTACCACAACTTGCAGCACAGTTAGAGCAAACTGTCAATCAGGCGTGGTGACGGATTGCCATTGCAATACTGCTTTAGTTGCATGTAATGCGGCTGGGGAATCGGATTGTGATATCCAGCATTCGCAGTGCTGGGATGAATGTTGGCCTTATAGGACGATGAGCCAGTATGCTTCGTTGAGGACATCCACTCCTGTTTGTAAGTCATTCAATGGGTATCTTAGAGGAATAATTAATACGTTAATGGGCTAATTATAAACAGCAACTCCCTTGGGTGTAAGCATAAGTATCGTCACTGTAGGCCCAAATACTGTTTACGTGACCGCAACTACGGGCAGCTACAACAAAATGACGGCAGATCCCTTCTTCGATACTACAATCCCATACACCACAAGCTTGATAATCTCGAGCTCGAGCTCGCCTTCGTCAAGTTCAAGCTTTTCGAGCAGCATCACTGTATCAGTGGCCACTTCTAACACCGCCACAACCTCCCTGCCCGAGGCTTCTACAAGCACTACAAGTGCTTCAGCAACTTCTACGTCTTCTTTCACGGGTGCGGCGAATAGAATCCAAGCTACTTCCTTTTTGGTGCTTGGCGTCTCCGGGGCTGTAGCAGCTTTTTTCTTGTAGAGTTTTACGCCGGCTAGGAAGGTGAAGGTGGAGTTGGGGATCGTAAACTTCGGTGCTTATTTGATGACTGGATGAAGATTCACATGACGTTCTGTAGAAATGAATAGTAATTATAATGCCTCAAGTCAGCTAATTACGGAACTCATGTTCGTGAACTGGTCTTTGGTGCTATAGTATATCGACAAGCTGTCGTTTGTCAAACCTTAAGTCTTTTTTGTCGGCCTGATTAGTGGTTTGTTCGGCTGTCGCTTAGCTTTCATTGTCCAAAGAAGACTCCTGTGTGGATTTCTTTGTCAACTACCCATTCAAATCACCCATTTCTTTATCCAAAGAGTCAAATAGTACAATGCCCTTCTTAAGGTTATTCTACAGCTTGTCTCAACAAAGAATAAAGTAGAGCATACTCATTTCGAAAAAGAAACGGGCCTAATTATTGTAATCATTATATCCTATTTCAAATAATGATCTTTTCAAGCATAAACTTATTGTGCTCATCTTTGCTCACAAAAGAAAGGTGACAAAGGAACAATAAGCCATAACTATATACTTAATCATCCGCACTTCCATCCATTGCACTCATTCACCAAAGCAAATCGTCATCACACGACCCACACTCAAAACCCAACAACTAAGCAAACTCATAAACACACAAACCTGCACCCAAAATGTGCTTCCGACGCTACAACCGAGCCCAAGCCAGAATGGCCCTCGAAACCGGTGGTCGCGTGCCTGAGTGGATGCAATTCGTCATGGGATTCGCCCTCCTAATAATCATCACCCTCCTCAGCGTGATCGCCTTCCTGCTAGCAAACAAGCCATACTGCCACTGTAGTATAGACTCACACTCTACAGCGGACAGCACCTTCAATGCAGTCGCTACATCAACGACAACTGGCTTCTGGACCGGCCTTGAGAGTCATGGACCGGAAGCGAATCATACTTCTACATCAAATTCCACAACGCTAACAATCCAGACTATTAAACCTACATCGATTGGGTGGTTTACTGGGTTTAATGGACATGAGACTCCTGCTCTCAAGACTTCAAGCGCTGTCGCTACAGGGATCTCTACTCTTGTCACATCTACACTTCGACCTACCACTACAAATACCTGGTGGACTGGACTCGAGAGTGATGCTCCTAATTATGTCAAAGCAGGGCTTGGTCCTTAACTCAAAGTCACTCATAGGTTCTCTGAAGTAAAAAAAAAACAGAAAGGGAAAAACTGCGGGTGGTTTCGCTTACGATAGTCACATTTTCACGATGAATAAAAAAAAGTCATTCTTTTGCAAACCTTGTGTCCCTCACTGAACGTGATTCAACAATTTAATTAGAAATAATAATACAAATGAACTAGTCATCGAGAAAAGGGTGGATGCCAAGAAAAAAAAAGTAAAAATACTCTCCGCGAAGAAAAGACAATACCAAGTGACCAGAAACCCACAAAACAAAAGAAACCCCCAAAAAGAAACTCCCTCGGGTGGGCTTGAACCACCAACCTCTCGATTGCAACCGTTGGTATTTAACAGTCGAACGCGCTAGCCAATTGCGCCACGAGGGATGTTTGTGCTGTTTGTTGAAGGACTTTGCTGCTTTTGACTATTTAGATAAGCCCCGGCAGACAAATTGGTGGGCCACCGCGGTAGACTTTTGTCTAAGTCATAACGATCAAGTCCTCTTCTCTCTTGTCCTCCGATACCCTTTAATACATCTTGTAGAATCTTTAACTTAGTAACTTCCTATCCTTTCCTTTAAATAAAAACTCCATATCAACCTTGTACTACCCTTACTATAATTTCTAAAATGACCAAATCCTTATAGTCTCTCCTTCAAAGAACCATTCGCAATTTACAACCTAAGTTGAGTATCTTTCTCTAGCTGCTTATATCATATATTCCTAACATCTCTATATGCAACACCTAGGCAATTGATCAAGTACACATAGCGTCCCCGCGCAACTTGTGGATGATAACTCTCCCTACACGTGCGACGTGCGCCAAACTTGGCATTGAATGTTATTTAAGACAGCAAATACTTCTCTTGATATGATTAGCACCTTATGCCTCAAGCTTATTTCCTGCAGACCAGTATCGTCTTTTGCTTTTCTAATGCGAGAAATTCTGAATTAAGTGACAGCAAGGTATTGTTGTTCTCTTCTCTTTTCCAAATAATCTACTATATCTATCGCCAAATTTTAATGATTTGATACTGACGACATAACCGCAGATAACACACCAAGGCAGGACATGTCATATTTCCCAGAACCAAAACGGACGAGATATGAAGATTCCTAAAACTAGAACCACAATCAAGGAGGACACCAATGACAACAGACCCCCATATATTGGAAGATTGTGTACAACATCTACAACTCATATGGGCAGCACTTATATTACAAGTGCTTGTATCTAAATCATTTTTGCACATGTGGAAAAGGGCCTCTAGTGATTGTAAGTAAATCAATATTAGTGAGGAATATTTACATTAGGTCTCTATAGAGCTCAAATTTGTATTATTGCAAGGAACTGGAGCTGCAGCTGATACCACAAAGTAATGACTCTACTAGATACTTTAGCTAATTACCGGAACCGTCATAAATTCCAACGCCCGGTGGTGAACTACACTACCACTTAGTTTACCATACGAATTGGTTTATAAAGGATCATTTTAAATAGTTATCTTTTCAAAGATAAGAGATGGACTTGAGAAACTCATTTGATTTGAGTAACTCGCTAACTCAGTTACCCCAGCCAAAATGATCTCTTATAAACCAATTCGTACGGTGCAGTCATTTTTCAAATACAATGATAGGCCTCATTAGTACCTCAAATTTATTGTATTTTGACTTTGCGTTAGGATTGTAATAGCACACAATTGACTAAAGTGTGATTTACTACCCTTAAACCTTTGGGGTTATATATTTCCTTAAATATATATATATATATATATCTAGTAGCTATAACGTTTTTCAGTTGAGATCTCTACGAGTTTTG
>PDUO01000008.1:991626-1144022 GCA_003008705.1 Pezicula radicicola | reverse complement strand
AAATAGAGACAAAAGAGTGAAGAATGCTATTGTAAATAGAAAAACAAATATGAGAATGAATAAAGATTGGTTTGAACTTAAGTAAGATGTGGTCCACTATACAGTAAATTTCTCAAGACCCTCGGAAATTATCGTCCCAGTATCAAAGAATCCAAGCAACTGTGGAAATCTGAAAGACAAACAAACATTTCTTTCCCCAACTTTCGAAGCCTGGAGTCTACTATAAGTAAGCGAGGCCAAAAGCTAACCGATTCCAGACAGCACGTATCTAAGACTTATATCAAGCAGCAACGGACGAAAGAGTAGCAAGCTCTCTTCTAGAAGTCTTCCTACGTATATAATTCCTAAAAGACTGCAATTGTACGAATAAAATAGACAGGTTTACACTCTCTTAGTCACGTGTAACTAACCACCTTTCTCACTAGTCCACCAACTCCCGTCATCTCGCTTCTGATTACTCATCCCATTGCATACAAACTACTTACTAAGTACTTTCTTCTTACTAATAAACTACCAGTGCTGCCGTACCTACTGTACAGTCCGTGGATTTTTTACATTCATCCGTCCTTCCCTCTCAGCCTTTCCTCGCCTTCCCCGCCAAGTTATCAAAACACAGAAGAAAAAAATCCTCCCTCCATAACCTCTTACCCACGTCGCCAAAACGTTTCACACCCACAATCACAACTAGAACTAACCAAAAATAAAAGAGAAGAGAAGAGAAGTCCTCCACACCCTACACACCCTCCGTAAAGCCCAGAAACAAAAAGAAAAAACGAAAAGAAAAATGGAAAATCCCCAAACCCGCCAAAGAATCCCCTCGTCAACCCCAAATTTCCCTGGTTCATTCGCACACCAAGCAAATAGCAATAATCTATCTCAACCACCTACAACATCAATCACATCTCAATTAAAACCCTCAGCATGCGCCGAATTCCCAGGCTCATTCGCATCCCATCTCCGACAAGAGCATCACCATCCCCAAAATCAACCTCAAAATCAACACCAAAACCCCACAACCACCCACCAAGTTTCTACCGTCCACCACACACAGTCAATCCAACAAAAAATCCTCCTCTACCTAACATCCGACTGGACCAAAATCCACATCTACAAATCCGCCTTCATAGAAACCATCGGCACAACATCCCTCTGTTTCCTCTCAGGAACACTACACATAACAATTCTCAATTCACTCACAACATCCCCAGCAGCAATAGCACCCTACGTAGGAATAACCAATATATTCCTCTTAAGTCTCTTTATTTACGCTTTAGCACCCAGTTCGGGAGGACATGTAAATCCGTTTATAACATTTACAACAATGGTTACGGGATTAACTGGATTTTCGAGGGGGGTATTGTATATGGTAGGTCAAACTATGGGAGCTGCTTTGGCTGGGGGGTTGATTAGAGGTTGTTTTGGTGGAGGTACTAAGTTAAGTATGACGTATGCCGGTGGTGGTTGTTACCTGACTCCAAATGCTGGGATTAGTGTGGGGCAGGTTTATCTCCTTGAATCAGTATTGAGTTTTATACAGATGTAAATCTTTCCACTACTACTTCCTTTGAATCCTTCTATTGTTCCTTTTATTGTTTTTACCATTTCAAATTACGCAAGACTGACGTGCGAAAGTTTTCTTTCCTTCGGTGTTGGTCTTGATCCTCGCCAAGCTCAGGTCTTTGGTCCTAAACTCGGTCCTTTCCTTGTAGCTTGCACGCTCGGCCTCGTATCCTTCTCGTCTGTCAACCTCGCGCCTGGATATCCAGGCGCTAGTGGTAATCCTGCGAGATGTTTTGCTTTTGCTGTTGCACGTGGGAATTTTAGAAGTAGGTTGATTAAACGTTGTGTTTAGCGATGGGATGCTAATGAGTGACAGATCAGTGGATCTGGTGGGTAGGACCACTAACAGCTGCAATGGTCCAAGCTGTGGTTTATCATATTGCACCTCCTTACCATCGTCAGATGAGAGAAGAAGCTACTCTATCGAGTACAGTTGGGACAAGTGCAACGGACAAGGCGAGCCCAAAGGATGGCCGGGATGAGGAATTGGCTTAAGTTAAAGTTCTAAGCTCGACAATGGAAGATACTCCCAACTGGTAGACAAGTACAACAAGTAAACACGTATTATGATAGCATTTGGAACAAGTATAGTTCATTCTTTTAGGGAAAGAAAGTTTGTTAAGTGCAAAGTGGCAGAAGCCGCTGAACTGTAATGCTTTCGCCTTTTGTAGAGCCTGAAACTACGAAAGTACCACTAATACTATGTACTGAGCAGATGACAAGGAAACTTTAGAAAATTTGAAGTAAGAAAGAGGGGCTAGCCTACAGTACGTACGCGTCAGTTGGGCAGAAAGCAGCATGAGCCGCTAAGCCTCGAGAACCTTCCTCCCGCTGCAGGAAGCAAAGATTTGGATCCTGAGAATACTTTGATCAAGATACTATCCACCCCCTAGATAAACGTTATTCAAGGGGGCCTAACTTTGGAATTGCAAGGCTTTGTAGCCAATTTAATAACGAGGATTTGGGCGTTTTTGCCACATATTTCGAGTGACGTGTGTAGAAACTACCAGAATTACGTCACGTCTAGTGGCGTCTGTTACAGTTGGTAGCAGAAAACGAGGCCCCCACCTACATATATCTAACGTCGATTTTGAAGCTATTCAGAACCACATTATCTTGTAGTGCAATAGATATCCGACAACTTCTTAATTAAACTCCAACACCAATTGCCAGGCTGTATCAGAAGCCTAGGCCAATTCACACACTTAAGCCTGATCCTTTTAGGAATTATATTCTCCCACGTCTTCTACCTCACGAATCATTTTCCCAACCCTCCTCCTCATCATCCTCTATCTAGTCGTACAACTCTCAAAATAGGCCTCAGCCTACTCACCTGTCTCAAACTCCTCGCCGACAATCGAAACGTTACACGACCTAGACAGATCGTTTTAAAATCAAGACAACTCTTGAATTAGGCCATGTTTAGGATAAGATGATGGAGAATGTATCATTATACGCGCCGGCATATACAAATTCTAAAGGACTCTCTTGTGTAACGCCTCAAGTTTACCGATGTGGACGGAGGCAATTACTTCGAACCCTACAACAACCTCGCCTTCTTATAATAAATAGCTTTAAGCCTCACCCTTACACTAACACATAGCATACCGGCATATGCCTTATATGGTTCCCAAGCTCGATCTTACATCCGGTGAAGATAAACTTTGTACAGGCTTTAAACTCGTTCGATCTAGCCGGAGAAAAGCACCAATGAAAGGATTTTCAGAGGACCTTAGTCATGCGAGAAAATGTAAAGGGGAAGGCTTTACTTACAGTAGAGCCGGGAGAGCCTCATGCACGCGGAGGACAAAATAGTGAGCCGATTTTTTTCAAAACACTACCCAAAGAATCTCGTCCTTTTGAAACTACAAAGTACTGCGCCTGTATAAACTAAAAAAAATTCAGACTAATAACTTCAAATAAATGTTTTACCTACTGAATATTTTTTATATACAAAATATTTCCGTTAAACAGAGGGTTTTAGTTCATTATTTTAGATATGTAGAGAGGACCACCTTTTTCCTAAAATTCATACTTTATACAGGTGTCTGCATAATACAACATATAGGCAAGCCCATACATAATGTGGAGGGGCCGATATTTTTTGTACGTAGAAGTGGAGGAACCGGGTCTTAATACGAAGACGAGATCTTGTATTAAGCCTGGTCCAAGTGTTTCTTCACCACAGCCAATGCATTTCACAGCCAAAAAGCTTGGACCAGGCTTAAGACTTAAAAAAGATCTCGCCTTCGTAGACCCCATAATATAGACTTATACTATCCCCTAGGCGGTATGGATCTAGTTTCTACATGGATATAATATAAGCTTCTATTTAAGCATTAAGCATATACTACTTCCTATGTCTTTATGTATGTGTACAGGGAAATTCGAGGCTCTATTAGCTGTAAAGTAATCAAATTATATAAAAAAGCGAAAGTATAACTATAGGATAGAAATCTTTTGTAAATTGTATATAATTTACGTAGATAGATTACATCTGTAGCAAGTGTTGCTAGTTAGTGATACGCACATACTACAGCCCTGACCTGGATCTATACCATGTAGGGGATAGGGTACATCAAGCAGAAAATAAATATGTAGAGAAATATCAAGCCTAGCGAGACAGGAGTTAGACATTCTGATTAGCCCTACTTAAGGACGTGCACGATCTTCCTTAATTCCCAAATATGATATTATTCTGATATGTTTATTCTACAGCCCTATGCCCCACCCTGTACGGTAGGTATGCTTTTTTCGCTTATAGAAGCCGCTCTACATATTAAAAAAAAATCAACTGAAAGCCTCTGCTGTCTAGATTGTTAGAAATAATGTAAAGGGGCTTCAGAGACAATACGAAGTGCAGTTGTTCGCTTGCTAAGAAAGCGGTCAACTATTCTGTCGCTCGTAAGCTATGCTTCAGATGTTTTCAGACAAGGTTTGGTACACCTACAGAAGATCAGATGTATCGGACAAATACCGTACTAACTTAACAAATTCCGATTTTCGCGTAGATGCTTAGCAGTGAATAACCTTTCATAGCAGTGATCTGGTTGGACAGTTTAAAGACATTTTGAAGGATCTACAAAAGATTAAGAGAATTTTCAACCAACTAGAACTGTCACATGAACTGTCAGAACATTTTACGCGAAAACCGGACTTGTTACCTAAGTTAGTACTTGCCGTACTTACTAACACCATTAATTAAACGAATGTAAGTACCTTGGAACAGCCGAGTTAGATGTTTTATAGGGCTATTATCAATAGGAAAGAAGGGACGTTATTAGTTTTAGGGAAAGGATTAGGGTACTATAGATTTGGAGAAATACGACCGACCGGCTTATCCTTTCGACAATTCAACGATTTACAGATGAGTATCCCTCCCATGAATATTGGCTGGGCGCTTGGGCCATAGAGACGTGTACTAAGGTATCGATCAAACAGAGTAGTTCTAGCTAATAAATTTCTTTTAATAGCATCTAAGATGCGTTAAGCGATTATAAACGAGAGTAGAGTGCTGAATCCCTGCCGAGCTAACTAATATTCATGGGAGGGGATAAGCGACAGCTAGGATATAAGTTTATTTAGATGTACGACAATATATATATCTACGTTTCTAAGATGTTACTTCCCAACCTCCAACGGCGTTGCATTTTCTATATTCAATGGCCTATTTCCTATATACAAGTTAAGACATTATGTTCACTTGTAGACGTTAATTCCGACACTAAGTAGTAAGCGGTAAGGCTAACCGATAAGCTTATTTCAGGCTTCTACGGTAGCATCTTCGAATGCCATAAACCACCTATTTCTATTGGCCAGAAACCCTTGCAATTCGAAAGCCAGACCCCTTTAAAACGGGCCTGAATAACGTTTATTTAGGGGGCCCGGGGTGGGGGAGATACTGTAGTAGCGACTCGAACATTAAAGCCTAATAATGCAGTATCAGCCAGCCCATTCTGTCATCCAAGCTACAGTACAGTAGAATCGTGAGCGGATCTCAGGATACAAATCCCGATCTAATCGATTAGCTTCGGCCGTGAAACTGACAAGCTCTGGCACATGAAGGGATACTCAGATGCTATGGTACTACCGGTGTCAGTCGAGCATAGTCCGACGGCACTCCAACACCTTTTCGTCTGTGAAATCCATGCCACGAATAAGACGCCTGTACACCACACCAGAAAGTTTGGCTCTGGGTAGCATTGCCAAGCTCTAGTAAGCCACTCCTCACCTGAACCTTCCCTAGGTGAACTGACCTTCCGCACGCTTCTCGACGGGAAGCTACTTCGAAGTAAGTCCTCATAACCTTAGATATAACGAAAGCTAAGAATACTATAGCATCAAAGTTACAGCAGATAGCTGTGAAGGCATGACTGAAAGACAGCAGAGGCCGTCCGGAACACGTGCCGCTACCAGATAAGCTCTCGCATCACTTAACACAAGGCATCATTATAGTGGTCCCGAAATCTTCTCCAGGTGTTCATAGCTCTAGTACGAACCTTTCCGGACTAGGAACTTCATGCTCACGACTACAGAGAATCCACCATAGGCTTTTACGCTCCGAGATGAGGGAATCTACGACTGCAGGGAAAGGACCTTATGATTCCTTCTCTCATAACACGAAATTACCTTCCAGAGACGTTCTTTTCCCGTCATATATTATTATATGACGCGTGCTTCGTAGAGGGAAGAGCACTGTGGTGCGTAGTCTCATTTCTTGGCGAGATGATTGTGCTTTAGTGTGGCGGCAAAGGCTACAACGTCTTGCTTAATTGGCTACTTTGTCGTTTCAAATGGCCAAAGCACGTTTCGCACAACCACACCAAGACCACCTTCGAAAGTATCCGTCGTAGATGCTTGCCTGCGATGGTTGCATCCCATTGTCTCATCTATAGACATCGGCTTTTTATTCAGTGTGTTATCATTAATGCTGCAAGTTGAATGCTACCAACGTAGTCTTACAAGGATGAATTCGGTGTGTTCAGACGATTGAGACAATTAAGCCCTATCAAACTTATCGAAACCCTTGCAGCATTTACTTGTGTATGACAATACACTGTACGCCTTGCCGCTGGCTCAGCAAGAAAGCAACCAATCGCGGGAGTACAGGAACCATCTGACATTATTTATGCAATACCGGGAAGCCTTCTCACATGAGCAGCTATCAGCGGGATTCAAGGAAACCCTAAATAGAAACTCTGAATTCAGCCATCGCTCAAGATGGCAAAGTTGATGGAGATATACATCGTATGCAGTCTCATATGGTTCGTCATTGACCCGTGCTCATCCTTGATAGCAGCACTCTATCCCCTAGGTGGTATGGATCCAGTTCAGGGGTGAGCTGGCGCGTGCTCATCGCTAACTAGTAACAGTTACTACCGACGCTATCAGTCTGCCTAAAAGTACATGCAATTTGTATAGGTTTCCTACTCTATAGATGATTTTATTGCCTTAAAGCTTGTAGAACCTCGAATTTCCCTGTACACACACAAGGACATAGGAAGTAGTATATGCTTAGTATTTAAAATCAAGCTTATATAACATCTATGTTGAATATGGATCTATACCACCTAGGGGATAGGATGAGGGCGGAGAGAATTGCATGAATGAACTGCAGTTTTGGGTTCAACAGCGATCCGGGGAGGTCTATTAGGGGATCGATGGCCTAGAATTTAGTTTTATGTGATATCTATCCCTTCCCTTGTATATTAGCCAACATTCGGGCCACAGGGTCGTGCATTAAGTTATCGATCAAACGAAGTAGTTCTAACCAATAAACTTCCTGTGATTGCTTTCGAGACCCTTAAGCGGTGGTGGACGAGCAGAGTGCCAAACCCTTAGTCCAGTGGCTAATATACAAGGGAAGGGATACATAACTTAACAGTCCAGTGCTCTTGTAAGTACAAATACTTCTCCATTCGAACAGAACGGCAAAATTATGACAATGCCATTTCCAGTTACATACACAGTCGAGAGCAAAAGAAGCACCTACTTCCAATCCCCTCGAAGTCCACCACCCAAGCCCCCGAAGATGGTTCTTCCGCTGTACGTGAAGGTGAACGAGGACGACTACCGACCGCAAGGAGGTAGACACGGATGGATCGACGATACTGTCCGCAATCACTTTGTGGCAATGATCGGAGAGTTCATTGGCACCCTGATGTTCCTCTTTTTCGGCTTCACTGGAGCGCAAATTGCAAATAGCAAGCCTCAAGCACTGCTGGCCGGAGCTCAGGAAGGACATAGTCTCGAACAGTTATTATACATCAGTACCGGATTCGGCATCAGTCTTGCCTTAAATGTGTGGATATTTTACAGAATTAGCGGAGGCGCATTCAATCCTGCAGTACGTAACAAACTCCAATCTCTAAGGGCAGATATTAACAAAAACAAGGTGACTCTGGGACTATGCTTGACTGGTGCTGTGCCTTGGGCCCGAGGAGCTCTCCTGGTGCCAGTTCAGATAGGTGCCGGAATCGTTGCAGCATTTCTAGTGTCTGTTCTATTCCCGGGTGAACTACAGGCAGCCCTTTCCCTTGGAAGTGGAACCAATACCTTGCAGGGAGTTTTCATTGAAATGCTTCTCACAGCCGAGCTGATATTTACGATCCTCATGCTGGCCGTGGAAAAACACCGAGCGTCTTTCCTTGCACCACTTGGAATAGGAATGGCATTGTTCTCTGGGCACTTTGCTGGTATGTGATATCCATCCACAACATAACCAAATCCTCAGTACTAACTGGAGATGGCTCATAGGTATCGAATTCACAGGTGCTGGAATGAATCCTGCACGAGCGTTCGCAACAGCCGTCGTGCTTAATACGTTTCCCACCTACCACTGGATATATTGGTTGGGACCCGCACTTGGAGCGATTGTGGCTGTCACGCTGTACAAGATAATTAAGTTCCTTGAATACGAAACATCCAACGCTGGCCAAGACGATGATGGGAGAGACGTCTACCAGGTCCAGGAAAAACGAGGGGATACTTTCCAAGTTCCAGGCTATACCATCAAGCGAACTGCGAGTATGGACAGCACCTATCCACCACCACCACCACGTAAGAGCTTCTGAGGACGCAGGCGTTCTTAAGGAATTGAAGACCCATTTCGAAACACACCACGTGAGCTCACTGGGCTTTGGACGTCCAAGGTCTCTCGTTGCTTGGGGTCACCCAAAACCGACTCTGGGGCGAGAAGCGCATAATAATATGCCTATGTTTTATGAATGGGATTCCGATGAACACATGGCCAAATGTTGGACACATAACGCATATGGAGTCGCCGGATTCTGAAATCTGATTGCAGGAAGGCCTGGAGGATTTCTCCACAAATGACGAATTATGACTTGTATTTGGGTGCTATACCGCACGCAACTCTTTGTGCTCTCGTCTTTGTTGGCGTGTCTTTGGCTTACCATTTGGTTTGTTGGATTAGCTTAATCAGGCCATGTTGTGTTTCTGGGAAGCGTGTTTACACTGGTGTTGAAGCTATAATGACGTGATAACTTCCGAAATATTATGTAGTAGAATAAAAAATAAAATAAAAAAAAGACCCTAATGATATACTCCTGCTGATGGGAATTCTCGGAGTGATGGTTGGTGATGTTGATGTTTTTTTGGGTGGTTTGTTTGCTGTGCCAGTTGGCATTCTTTCTTAGTCAGCGTGCTCTTGCGCTTGCGCTTATCGCGCTTCATCCATCAACCAATCACTGTGGCTGCGGGTCGGATTACAGATTGGAAATGCACCAGCACAATCCTCTCGAACATCAAAAACAGCCATTGCGCTCCCCCACTGCGACAATGGCATCCAAAATCACCCCCTTCGTCTTTCGCTCAGCCTTCCGACCAGTCCGCATAGCTTCGCGAGCTCCATGCAGGTCTTTCGTAGCCAGTTCGAGGGTGGCGAGCGACGCCCTTCAAGTGGTATGTCCTTCACTAGTTCCTCCTGTCAACAGCTCTACACCCCCTTCAACTACTGACACTGCCTCCCTCAGCACCGAGACTCGCCAGAGAACAATGCCGACATTCCTTTTAAGTTCAATGAGCAGAATAACAAGCTCATTGAAGAGATCCTGAAGCGATACCCACCCCAATACAAAAAAGCTGCCGTGATGCCCATACTCGATCTCGGACAGCGGCAGCATGGATTCACAAGCTTGAGTGTCATGAATGAGGTTGCACGGCTGTTGGAGATGCCTCCAATGCGAGTCTACGAGGTTGCTACCTTCTACACAATGTACAACCGGACTCCCGTCGGAAAGTGGCACTTGCAAGTGTGCACCACCGTGAGTATTCTTTCTCGGCGACCGCAGCAGAATCTGTTTCGATGCTGATTTCATCAATGTAGACTCCATGTCAGCTTGGCGGATGTGGCAGTGATGCCATTGTAAAGGCGATCAACGAGCACCTCGGTATCACCCCCGGTCACACTACAAAAGACGGTCTCTTCACCTACGTCGAAGTCGAATGTCTCGGAGCTTGCGTGAACGCGCCAATGGTACAGATCAACGATGATTTCTACGAGGATCTGACGCCCGAAAGCATAAAAACCCTCCTCACGGCATTGAAAGAAAGCGCTCAAAGCGTCGAGACCTCAGCATCAAGTGCGAATGTCGAGGGTGGCAAGGGTGCTCCAATCCCAATCCCAAGCCCAGGTCCAATGAGTGGACGCAAGACATGTGAAAATATTGAGGGGTTGACGAGTTTGACTGGTGAGCCTCCGGGAATCGAGATTTTCCGCAAGGATTTGTAAGGAATAGAACGAATAGAGGCTGCTTTTGTACATATTCAGTGTCGCTGGAGATAATTGAAATGGAGTTCACATTGGTACCATAATTGAGGACACAACGAAGACCTGGTAAAGCTAAGTTACTTAATGCTTGGAATGACATTAGCGACTGGAAATCTGTCGCGACCGTATCTTCAAAGACCACCTAGTCTGTGGAACTTAAAGACATGCTGATCATGATTTCCTGTATTACCGCTCCTGAGACGGTTACCTTGTCGCTAATCTGTTATTTAGTTCATTTAAGTTACGTTTGCGATATTTAATCCTTCTAGCATTTATCTTCCTCACACTAGGACTAATCATATGTTCTCAACGAGACAAGACTACAGACACAGACAAGAAACGCGATGAATTAGAAGAATTAACCACAAGACATGTCTTCTACCCATCCTATAACCAATACATAGATAGCCTATCATAAAAGAAAACAAAAGTAATTTGCTGTCACTTAATTCGCCGTGTTATTCGACATCTCGTTGCCATTCATCTCTAACTAATATCTATAAATTAGAAAAATTAGAATTGCTTGTAGTTCTTGTTCGAAGGTTCTTGGATTAGATTCATCTATGTATTTTGAGAGTGACGACTAGTGGAGATGTGCTGCAAGTTGACGACTTCTTATGTAAAGTAGCAGAATACCTGGTGCCTTTTCTGGCTCCTCTGGTTAGTGGTCCTTTGTTGGGTGTGTTTGTTTTGAGTTGTTGGATTGGGTTGAGTTGCTAGGTTGGTTTGAGTTGTTGAATTGGTTTGAGTCGTTGAATTGGTTTGAGTCGTCAACCTGATTTGAGTCGCTAAGTTATTTCGAGTCGCTCACTTAAGTTTAGTTGCTTAGATTACAGATGATCAAATCATACTCCATATACCCTTCATAGTCCACGAACGACAACATTACGATAGACCACATCATAGTGACAAAGTTGTTCTAAGGTTGATAAACTAGTCTGTGGCGCTTAAAATTTCCTAAAACTCTATGCCTTTAACTTAGCAACACATAGTATTTAGGCGACATAATTGATTTTCTCTGCTGGTGATTTTTTAAACTCTTAGTGACAAGGACGAATAGAACGACAACAATGTAAGTTAATATTTTAAAGCTGTTTAAATGTTATAGATATCGAATAACTTTGAGTAGTTTAAGTTTAAGGCAGGTAGGAAATAGATAAACGTCCTCTGCTGTATCTAAGGTCACTAGGTAAAGGAAGCAGGATGGCTTAGAGCTCAGAGGATAGGATAGAATGAGTTGTACTTTAGATGGTTAAAGCCTTACGCTAAGTTGGTCTTTTTTAGATTATATTTTAACCTTAAGACTAAGAAAGTTGTTCACTAAGCCAACTTTGAAGCTAGTAAACCTTCTAACATTTCAATCTTTTGATTCCTTATAATAGTACTAGATGCTAAGCTACTTAGGAATTATATAGTTTATAAATAATAACTCTATATGAGAGCTGTCCTTAAGATTTAGCTACTAAAAGTATGCTTTGTTGATTTGCATTAATTTGCTAAATAAACTGATATTATTATATCTAATCCGAAAAGGTTATACTAGAACACTTAAAGGGGGGCATTTTCTTTCTCTAAGATGTCTACATTCTTGTTTAGTTGTCATGATTCTTATGTTGTTTTGTGTCGCTTTCTTTAGATGGCGCCTGCCTCTTCATTTTGATCTTTTGAATTATAGCAAGTCAGAAACTACAATCTGCTTGCGACTCTTGAAACTCTCTTCTGGGCTAGTTTAGCTAACCTATAGAGATTTAAGTTAGCTATTGATTTCATGTCTTGTAACTTTCCTTGTAGAGCGTCTAATAAAGCTGTGTTTTCCTATTATTTCTATGCAACAAATCTAGGTTTATTAAAGCCATTGACTCTGCTACATTCTTTACAAGTACATATTTCATACCCATTTCAAGTTCGCAGAGTCCAAGGTTAACAAAGCCGCAATCTATAAGAAAAGCATAATTGAAAAAGACATAGCTAAGCTTATAAAGGTGGTCGGTCATAGAGGCAACACCACCCAAACGTCTACTGATTTCAAGTCCCACGTTTTAAATAAAAGAATGACAACACTGCGCAGCGTGGCAAGAGCTTCCCAGCTGGCAACGTTTACATTATTCGTCGAGAAGATTGAACAAGTTCTTCTGGAAACTGTCGATGCTTAAGCCACATGTTCTGAAATATGGCCATGGGTTTGGTTGGACTAGCGTTGTGCCATAAGCAGAAAACCCAACGCAGCTCTTGAAGAGGTTCTTCTTTGTCATCGTGCAGACGTCCTTAGTTATTTGCAGCTATTACATGGATCTCTTGCTAGGTGATGCACATAGTTATCTGCCTACCTTAGGTAAGTATATGTTATGGCCTAAATGAAAAATCAAAAGTTTTAGCAAAATCAATTATCTCAACACTCAAGCTCCAGATTTTGAAAGATAGACATGGGTATGGTTGGACTGGCGACTTGTTGTGAGCAGAAAACCTACTGCAATGCTTAAAGAGGTTCATCTCTGTCTTGTAGACTACTGATTGGCGGCTGCTACATGGCTCTATCACTAAGTGATATACATAGTTATCTATCTAACTATATGTTGTAAGCCAAATGAAAAATTTACCAGTTTTGACAAATCCAATCATCCCCATCCTGTTTCCTGTGTTTAATGCATTAGGCATATGTAATAGCACACAGTTGTAACCTCATCTTAACTTTTGTTTTATTGTGTGTTTGGTAGTGTAATAGGTATATAGAGGTAACAGCACTTATTGTTAGCCCTCTGTAGCTTACTTGTGAGGATGTGGGAATGGTATGAATAATACAAGTCCTGAGGTTGTTGCTATGATATTTCGACACAGATGAAAACGACACAAAGACGAGGAAATTTGTTTCCGACACCAGAGATACTGTATGAAAGCAATCAAATACACTTTCGTACTTACGAAGGATAAACTTCATACAGTGAAACATGAGAGATGACTAAAGTAATCTCAAAACCCCATGCTGCTAGACTTTCTTCTTTCGAAAGTCTCGAATGGCCTCTGCTCTGTAGATGTTGGGATGAACCCCCCCTGGAATGATCTCCAGACTCCTGGGACTAGGCGGGGTTGGAACCGAATCTCCCAAGAACTCAAGCCAAGAAAACTCAACCCCAGACTTTCCATCTTCCAGACGACCTTCCATGCTCACTTACTGATACGTCCATAAATGCCTACAGTCCTCATAACAGGTGCATCCTCTGGAATTGGCCTCGCATTCCTTCATGCCTACGCCAAGGATCCCATGAACACTGTCATAACCTGCGACAAAGACGCGTTGCCCACGCCTACCTTGTCCTCTGTCAAAACCACCCACCATCTCCTCGATATTACTTCCACTCCTTCAATTACAGCGTTTGCGCAAAGTATCTCCGGGCAACCTATCGATCTAGTAGTCCACTCGATAGGTGTTCGTGGCCTCGTCGACAACCTGCACAACTCAACCCAAGGCTCGGCGCAGCACGCAGAAACCCTCGAAGCAATGGATCTCGATACCATGCTCAACACCTTTCATATCAATACAGCCAGCGCATTTCTCCTCCTTCGATCCATCCTCCCGAACTTGCGACTCGCCCAAGAAGCCAACAGTGGGGTACAGCCAAAAGTGGTTGTTATGAGCAGTCGGATGGGGAGTTTGGCCGCCAATACTACTGGGGCTGGATATGCGTACAGGGCGAGCAAGGCGGCGTTGAATGCGATCATCAAAAGCTTCAGTATCGACGTGCCTGAGGTCACTTGGGTGCTTTGTCATCCTGGGAGAGTCGAGAGTGCGCTGGTTAGGTACAAGGAGGACGATGCCATAAGTACGGAAGAGAGTGTGCGTGGCTTGCTGCCAATCATTGAGAAATGGGATAGAAGCAACAGTGGGAACTTCTACGATCGGTTTGGGGTGACAATACAGTGGTGATTGAGTGACGTGATGGAGGTTGTTCCTTTTGAAGCAGTTGCTCCGGCGCCTCAAAAGACACATTTTCCTAACCGGGAGATAGTCCTCACTCAGCATTGGGGGACATGCTGGGCTGTGGGATATCTTACCCATAAGAAGCTCCGTCCGCCACATATGGCCCTTAAGCGTAAACGCAAAAGGTTGTTTGTGAACGTGCTATATTTCTGGTGGTTATGTTTTGTGGTAGGCTAATCCGCAGAAAAGAATCGAGGAGCATGATTTTCCAACTCCTCAATACACAGTGCGTTCGCAGATTCATACGAGGCAATGCAAGGCACAGTTGGATACGATGCCATTTTAGGTATGTCTCTCCTGTTCCTCTCTTTAGCATTACTGCCTTGTTGTTGCAGCCATGCTGACTAGTGAAAACAGCTGGAACCGTATTACATTTGACCCTAGAGCATTGTCTAACAGACACATATGGTGCACTGTGCATCAGGTTGAGGCTGTGTTCACTCTGGTAGTATCCCTGAATACGAGATATGATTTCCAAAATGTCAAGCTCAACTTCTGAGTGGAAGACCTTTGAGATATGATATTTCCGTACTGTAGGAGATGCACGGGTCTGAGAGTCTTTGCCAGCCGCTTAGGCCAGTACCGTACGCTAGGAGACTGCGGGTGCGGATGTGATAGGTGCCGTGCTCTAGCAGTGGTCACGGTCTTCATGACGGCTATGACGGTTCTCTCAGGCTGGTGGAAGTATTCACAGCCCAAAAGGAGTCGACTTCCCGAAGAGCCGATTCATGCACTCTCGATTTTGTGGCCGTCACTTCCTGAGTGGAATTCTGTCCAAGTTGGAGGAAGTCCGAAAAGCTCTTACATCTTTGCGACGTCGAAATGTTTTTGGTTTCTTTTCGTTTAAATCAAGACCAAAAGCTAAGTGTCCTCGAATGAGAAAGCCATTCATGGTTCTTTTATAACTTGGATATAAACCCGTCCTTTAGAATTTTGGCCAACTCATTGTTCTTTCCATGTACACCTTATCGGGTAAATTTGGCCAAATTGATGTCCAAAGCCGTATCAAGTCATGTCAAGGCATGCCAGAATTCATCTGGAGATGCGTGTTTATGCAAAGTCCCATCACACGACTTGGCAGCATTCTATTGGAAGCAGAGTTGCGGCGATTCCTTTAGTTTCCCTTCGAGAAACCATGGACGCTCTCCCGTTCAACATCCTTTTAAACGAAACAACCTTAACGTTACTAATTATATAAAAATTCTAGGTCTAGTAGTCCAAGCACCTCGAAAACCTGGGGTGAAGGTCATCATGTCCATGGGGTTTTCTCGCTTATGGGCGACTAACAAAGTGCATCTGTGCCAAATGGAACAGATGTTTTGTTTCGATAATCCAAGGCTTGTCCCAGTTCAGCCTCATAGCGCATCTCCGAAACATTAAGCAAACAATGTCAGTAAGTGATTGAGCCTCATCTGATCTTTACGAACAATGGCCGTCCCACGAATCTAAGTAATCCTCATCATGGTCACTGACCAGTCAAATATTATGGCGCACTATGATTTCCTAAGATCTGCCGACCCAACGGACGGTCTCCCGACTTGGCACGGTGATCTGGGGATACTCTTTGTAACTCTCACCATCCTTCGAGCATGGGTATGTCGAAGCTGTTGAGAAATACCAAAGCCCTGACTAGAAGCGGCCTGGATGAGGTAAGAAGGGGTGTTTCTTAATGATGGGTGAGGAAGTGGCCTGCCTTAAGACCCTAATGCTCCCTCAGAAGGCCAACGGCTCGTAATATAATTTCCAAGTCGAAATCGTTGGTACGACTTGCCTTACTTTGAAAGTCACGTTATAGAAAAACCCAACTGTCTTTTTGTACATACGCACAAGATACAGCCTAGCGGAGCTTGAGGCTGTTCTTCACATGATATATCTTCACCTTCAACACTTTTAATTACAACTTCTTTCTATTTCTTCTTGTTGTGTATCGCCAACATGCGTCCATTCACTATCCTCACCTTGTTTCTCGCGAGCACCGTCATTGCGGCGCCAGCAGCGACCACGAAGGCAGCATCATCCTCTGTATCGAAGGCTACATCTGCTGTTTCCAGAGCATCAGCAGCCGCACCTAAGGGAACAGGAAATCTGAGTTCATCAGCCATCAAAGGGACTGGAGTGTCGGCTAAATCGACAGCCAAAGCAACGGCATCAGCCAAAGCAACAACGTCGGCTAAGCCATCGGCAGCAAAGGCAGGGGAGAAGAGATTGGTATGGGTAAAGAGGGCTGCAACAGCAACATCTAAAGCTGCCACTTCCAAGGCGACCTCGGGAGCAGCAAAGGCAACAGGAAATGTGCCATCGGCTACAATGAAGGGAACGGGGGCAGCCGCCAAGTCAACAGCGAAACCTTCAGCTTCAGCGGCCAAAGCCCCAGCTGGAGGGGCCACCTCCAAAGCGACAGCTGTGAGTGCCAAATCAACAGCAAAAGCAACAGCCGCAGCAACAAAACCCTCAGCTTCAGCGGCCAAAGCCCCAGCTGGAGGAGCCTCCTCCAAAGCAACAGCCGCAGCAGCAGGAGCAAAGACCACAGCTAAAGCATCTTCATCCAAACCTGCAGCTGCTGCAGCTTCAGCGCCTGCAAAGGCAATCTAGCAACCACGAAACCTCTCCCCAGCAGCCCCTCCCACCGCATCAGATATCACAAACTCCATGACCCAATCAGTCAGCACCGTCAATGAACATTATGGCCTTCAATAGTTCCGGGACGGAGTTGACTACTAGAGATGGTAAGATTGGATTCAGGAGTACTCCTCTGTTTTGATGAAAGCAAAATATGGAAAGAATAGGAGTAGATGGAGTGCGTTGGCGGCTTCTGGTGACGTATTTTTATTGCACATTTACGAGTTGTGTTGTTTTCACGAATTGTTATGTCAAAAAAGAAAACAAATTTCGAAAGAAGAGGAAACAAATGTATCATCATCTTTTACGCTTGCCTGGCTCGCTGTGTTGACCACAGTGTCTGTCACTACTACTCTTTGCAGGTTTGAGTATCGCCTGCTACACTATCTTTCAGCTTAAAAATGAATTTTGTCAATATAGTTTGAGGACAGCAACAAGTGAGGTCGTCTTAGTCGCTTAGGGTTGTGCGAGTAAGTGATCTGAGTTTCCAATTCGTCCGTTCAAAGATTCAAATTAACCTTCGCAGGCATCTCTTACGTCCCAAAGCAGTCTTGGCAATTTTGAAATGAGAAACATGGATAATTGAAACTTTACACGAGGTGATATCGATTGCGTTTTATTGTTGTCACAATGGCTTGTCATCTCACAAATCGGCAGCAGGAAGTTTCACTTGATAATTGTCGAGGAAATAAGATGGAAATGGTCTTTTGGGGTTTTCTCCACTATCATCCATTCACCCCCCACACGACTCACGACAACCCATTCCCAAAGGTTCTAGCACCTTTAAAATAGCAAATCAAAACGCCAATTACATGTTGCTTCACTAGGTACGTACTTTCTGTAACCCGTTCAGTTTTTTAATCCTCCCTAATGTGCGAACCGAAAATCCAGTCTCTTATTACCACTATCAGTTGTAGTATTTCTGTAATGCTCCTTCTCCTATTCACATCATTTCATCAGCAGCAAATCTTTGTTCAAAAATCTCGATATTGAGAGAAAGGAAAGATATTTTTGTATAACTAACCGCAGAAGTCAATGCATTCCATTTCTTATCTCTGATTCGATTACGCGTTACATAGTACGCCTTCGTGAATAGAAAGAGCAGAATAATCAGGACGTTTATGATTATCAGATGTGTGTTTCCGTTATGATATAATGGTTTATCGGATGTTAAGTAGATGTTTGCGGCGATTATATTACCTAGTTGTACACACTATATCACAGTTAGAGAGTACCGTGGAAAGTTTGGTAGCTCAGAGCTCTGAAGACTTACTTTTATAAACTGCAGCGGAGATAGATCGTGTACGCACTGAGTTCGAATTTGTGGATGCCCATCCGCTGTATGAAGAATGGGAGTTAGTTTTTGATTTGTGAGGCAATAAGTTACAGAGAATGTGGATGGTTATTAGGGAACTTAGTACTTACACTACTATGGCATGACAATATGGGTAACTTAGTAATACTGTCATCAATGCATAAGTTGGCCATGGTTCTACTATGGCTCCCTTCCATACTCTTAAAGCGATAATACAAGGGAGAGTCCAGAATGGTTGTAACATAGCGCCGAAAGTACGCTCGTTAAATGCTTCGCTAAGTCGGGTTATTCCAAGTAAGGTGAAGATTCCGAAAACTCCATTTGGAATCGTTAAGAGGTTCGTTGTGAACTAAATTGGGTAGTTTAGGTAACCAGGACTTGGGATGGAGCCAGATGAGAGATCTTACTTTACTAAATCCAAGCTCCCGGAGAGTGAGAGTCAAATATGTTCCAGGTGGTGATTGTGGTATATATCCAATTAATCCAATAGCATACAGCTTATAAAATATTAGTCATGTTCAATTTTTGTTTTCATCGAAATAGAATTTACAGGCCAGAGATCATAATCCATAAGAGCTTCCCATAGCCTCGTTGGTGTAATGGCTTTTCGATTATGCATATCACCTATTTATCAATTAATCTCTTATGATTAAAAGTCGCACAAGCCAGCCACGAACCTTTAGAAGGATCATCCCGAAGAACTCGATTAACTACAATTCCTACTTCACAATCCGTGAACCATCCATTTGGTCGGAACCACTTTTTGGTTTGTACTGCTGATGCTGGCATTAGGAAGAATGCTAGGATGCCGACTGCTAAGGTTATGATGCCTTCAATTAGGAATAACCATCTAGATGATTATTTATGTTAGTATCAAGGAGAATAAGTGGTAGATTCACTTTACCTCCATCCGGCAAGACCATGGATACCGTCGAGGTGGAGAAGGGCAAATGCCAGCAATGAAGTGAGAATCCCTGTTACGTCTAAAGCTGCCCAGAAAAAACTAAGTGACTTATTAGTAAATGTTTTGGCCTATAACTTTAACAAAAAGCAATGACATTACCTTAGACGAATAGGCAATTCACGACTGGTATAGAAATAGGATAACCAGAGCGCAAGATCAGGAATAAAACCACCCTGCCATAACCATTTAGAAAGTCTCCCTTGAAGAAGGATATTACATAGGGGGTTTCTAACCTCGAGAATACCTAAAAGTGCTCGACAGGCATAGAAGCTAGATTTACCGGAGAGTGCTGCTTGTGACATTGCTACTATTGGCCATAGTGTCATTTGGGCTGGTATCCATCGATCGGGTCCTAGTTTCTTGGATACTAGTTGAGAGGGTACTTCGGCACAGAGGAATGTGATGTGAAAGATTGTGTTGCCTTGGATTGTTAGTCTGTTTTTTTTTTGTGCATAGTAACGGGATGGTGATGTACCGTGGTTAAAATCTAGTCAGTATTACGTGGTTAGCTCCACTGAAGTCAAATGCTATAATGTTCAAGAGCGAAACAGGAAGCAAGTAAGGATTGGAGAGATCATTTCAAGGGTCGCCTAATAGGAAAAGGGATGTGGATGAATGTGACGTACCATTAGTTGTCAAGTTGATCCAACATATTATCCGATACAGCTTGACTAAGGTTTCCCCGATCAACCTGCAAAGCAAAGAACATAATACACTTCAAATAACTAGTCAACAAAACATTCACAATCACATCACAAAGAAACTTACAGCCCACAAACAAACATGCCAATCCAATTTCCGTACAAGTTTCTTTTCCTCTTCCGGAGACCAATCAAGAGCGGGATCGAACACATGCCGGCATTCGTACCTTGACTTTTCGTACAGAGTGGCATAATAAGCAGCGACATCTGGATCGGAAAATGGGTTACTATAGGGTTCGTGGTTTGCAGCTGGTACCACAACACCAACAGGTTGATCTAGATTTTCAGCAATCACAACACCTGTATCTTTTGTATGTTGTACATCTTTCTCTTGAATCCTGTTGGATTCCGAGTTACTCGATATCGAAGCTGGTGAATTGATTTTCTCACTCATGTTTACGTTTCAACGAGCTTCCGTACTGTTACTAAATGTTAAACTTAGTGCAAGTGGCTACCAGCTACCTTTATAAGCTTATTTCATCGACATAGTGCATTATATGCGTATTCTAAGTTGAGAACTTGTCAAATCAAATTCCTCGGCCAGAAAAGCCTGAAATGGGTTCTTGGGTGATGACAATTGGGCGTCTTAATCCACACTTGTATAAAAGAGGCAGTTGAGCCTTCCCTATGCTGTTATTTGCTATCACGACATTTTACGCACTTATCATGTGCGATTGTCAGCATGCATCCGGGATTTGATCATCACGAATTCGGAGCTAGACTTCCGTCAAGTATTGTTACTTTCAACTTCTAGTCTATGAGTATATATATACTTGTTTTAAGAATAATTCAAGTAATGGTATAAACTTTCAAGATATTTCATGTTGAACTGTAAGTTTATGTTCGAGTTAAGCAACCAAGTCTAAGGACTATCTTCGGAAATAAGTTCAAGTATAACACCTCAGCATAGGTTTCACCATTATTGGGAAAAGATGTCATTGCGACAAATGTATGTCTACAAACGTGGGGTAGATGCTAGGTCTTCGAGTCTGATATACTGGTCTTGCAGGGTATCAAGTCATACGCAATACAAAGCATGTCTTGCACCACACTACCGGTACCGTACGGTTGAACCACATGGGTACCACGTTATTCTACCACTTCATGAAAATATACTCTGAATAGACTATTTCATTGTTGTTTAGCTTGTCACTTGATAACTAAATAATATTAACTAACTAGAAGCTACATTGCCATCAATTTTGCACAGAAAACCTTCCTATGGGTTGGCGTAGACTTTCTTTTGCATTAGAGCTTTAGTACAGATGTTAAAAGCGATTAATATATAGCTGTGAGATACAGGTTATATTGTGTACTCTAGCATTAGATGTATTATTCTTCAAACGCTTCTAAACTTGTTTAGTGTATCTTTTTTACTTGCTACCTACCTATTACATTATTTCCATCCACAACATGTACAAGAATAATAACAGTAAACTCCCTTTTATACACTACTGTCTTTTAGCTAGCAATAATTACTCGGTTCATTAAGACTATCAAAAATTTTGTACTGTGAGCTAAAAGTGATCATAGAAGTTATTGCTATAAGCAAGTAGTGGTTCTTATATAATGATTTATCTCTAAAGTTACTGAAAAATCACAAAGGGTTGACATTTCTATTAAATTGTTACGTGAAAGCCACGCGATGGAGGGATATAGGTGGGTATAGGTGTGGTACTCTGTGCAGAGCAAGAGTGGAGTCACATGACTATTAGATATATTCAATGTTCACCAATATTGAACCTATTTGTCTTACTTGAGCACTATATATACTTTTTATCATATACTAAGAGCATAAAGTAAACCTAAAGGCAATACAGAAAAGGAAATAGACTTGCCGTGGTGAATTCCAAAACTCGTGACCTCGCCTAAGAACAAAGTCCCCCTTTTTTCCAATGCAAAAGTATATGTTTCCGAAGCTAGCGGCCAAGTGGAGGTCTGAAAATTACAATTCTTGACAAAATCACGAAGTATTGAAAAGTCATCTTTGGCCACGGTAGGTATTTTCGATGCATTGAACCCGTCAAAACAGATTTTTAAAAGTGCTTGTTTACGTTTCAGATTTTGGTAGGATTCTGATGCTTTCCTTCCCCACAGAATATATGTTGTATAAGTATCCTTTAAGAATCTTCTTTTTCATTTCTTATTGATAAATTAAAGTCTTCTCGAATAATACCTCTTTAGTATTTCCATCATCCGAAACCTGTAGCCTTTTTTTTCAATTTCAAATACTTTCTATCGCATAATAAACCACTTCGGTAATCAAAATGGCCACCACGATCGAGAATAATAATGTATCGGTCATCTCTGAGCAACCGGTACATCATTCCATCTCTCTCTCTCTATTTTTCTTTAACCATTCTCTTCCATGCAACACAAGCTAATAAATAACATAGTCCACAACAACAAATCAGATGTAAGAAATCAAGAGTGAACAGGATAGTCAAGGGACAGATGATGGAGATGCCGAATCAATGAGACTCCGTGGAGGATGTGCTATTGCAAATCCATGCGAGTAAGTTACCTTAAACTCTATATATCATTAAGTAGTAGAGAAGACAGGCCTAAGGTTAATTTTTGCTACTTTCTTAGTTGTTGCTGTCCCTATACCGAGTCTGGATCTTGCATGGACGACTATTTTGGCTGCTGTAATTAGAAAATCGTTAATGAAAGGAGTATTTCCAATAATAGATTGTTGATGGTATCATGAAATTAGCAATGTTGCACTTAGTACACCGAAAGGCTGTGAATATAGAGATGCAATTTTTTTTGGAGAAAAACAATTGCTCTATTGTCAAAACATTTCCTAAGGCGGCATTCCAACTTGTTTAAGGTTTGCCAAGTCTATGGATCGTCTCGATCCGAAACTTAGTGCTGTAAACTCAATGAATTTTACCATAGCGGTGCATTGTAAGCGAGGAACAAGACACGCTTGAGTTGGAGTTTTGCTCTTCCAGAGCCTGACTTAGATAATATAACCCTTAGACTTGCTTTTAGAGTAGAAGCAAGCACTTAGATATACTAATAGCAGCGCTACTAAACGCTTAAAGCTTAACTCCTTTAGTCTCTAACAAGTACTGGAAGTTAGTACTTAACACGTAATAACAGCTACCTACTTTATAGCTTGCTAAGAATATTAGGAATAATGTATTAATGTTTCTTAACAAATTCTCAGCAGATTAGGTATTTATTATTAGCTAAAAAGCTGTCGGCATACAGGAAGGTGTTGTTATTCTTCTCTTTTAAACGAAGTACAATGAATCGGATAGAATAGGTAGGGAAGTTCAATTAACGAACAATGATCAATAACAAAGATCAATAATGGTCAACACTCCTACTCTCTTCACTACTACACGCCGCTCAAATCCTACACAGCTAGAGCACGTAAATCCTGGACGTATTCTTAAACCCTTTCAAAAACAAGTTTACAACATTGATCCAAAGGCCGACTAGAAATAACCTGGTCACTAACCTCCATACTAGCCACCATATCATCTGCAACCCTAGTCTGATACCTACTATAAACCTCATAGAGTAAGACTTTCATCTCCGCAATAGCCAAACTATATTCCAGTTAGCAAAACACATTCCCTTATAAACTGCATAATCCCCAATCACTATTAAAAAAGTCTTGAGAGATCATATCAAACCCCACCCTTCATGTCTTACCCTCCCTTCCAAGTAAAAAAGAAAAGAGGGAGAGAGAGAAAGAAGAAAAATAAACTCACTGTCTCCCAGTACACCCCCTCCCACCCAACCCAAAAGCAAAGAAAAGCCTATTTCTCTCCACCAACCCCTTCTCATCCAACCACCTCCCCGGTCTAAAAACATCCCCCTCAGGAAAAACCTCCTCATTCAATCGATGAACACTCCAAGCCTGAGCACTAACAATAGTACCCTCTCCTAAAAACCAACCATCAATAACCCTTCCACCCTTCGGTACATACCGTGGTTGACTCATAGGAATAGGAGGAAAACAACGTAGAACCTCTTTGACCACAGCTTCTAAATAAGATAATTCATCTAAAGGTTTAGGTTTTGAGGAATTTTTGTTTTGGATGAGTTCGGAATGGAGGGTTTTTTGGAGGGAGTGGTTTTGTGGGAGGGAGAGAGTGTACATTAGGAAGCAGAGACCATCGCCTGTGGTATCTATTCCTGCTGCCATGTGATCCATACATTCTGCTGCCATTTCTAACGGACTGAAGATTGAAGGGTTTGATTGGAGTTTGTGGAGGAGGGTGTGGGAGTTTAGATCTTTTTGGTGGGTTGTTGAGAGGACGTATTTGTTTGAGAAGGGGGAGGACTTTGGTTTATTGAATTTGTTGAATTTGTTGTAGAGGGTCCAGAGGGTGGGGATGTAGTATTGTGTTAGGTATTCTGTTTTTTTGGGACTTGGTGTTAGTGGAGGTTTTGATCGGGAAGGTGTGATGAAAAGGTGAGGGTAAGTACTTTGGAGACTGTTGTGATAGGAGAGTTCTTTCATTAGATGGAGGTCTTCGTCTTGTTCGATGGAATGTGTACCATGAGGATGGAAGAGGTGGTGCGTTGCACAGTCGAGAGCGTAGCAATGGAGAGTTACCTAAGATGTCAGAACCAGAGTGCTGAAGGTAGGAGTTTTCAAAACATACATAAGCATCTGTACTTTTGCCCTCCGTCTCTGAGCACTTTCGAATGAAAGCATCTGCTCGCTCTTGGATTCCACCTATTACTTGGGGACGCATGATATTGGTATTGGCATACTGGCCAGCGATATACCTTTTTTTAATACTATGCTATAACATGCTTCATCAATATCCCGGAAATACTGAGACTCCCTTGGATCTGAAAAAACATACATCACCTTTATTCAATGTTGAAAACATAGTCCTATTATCTCAATAATCAGCCAACGCCTCCAGTCTCTCAGGCAAAACAAAAACTAACCTAAATCCGAATTGTTTAAATAAAGTATAAAACTCCGTCTTATCATATCCACTCCCACCAGACGTATAAATCTCCTTGCAAGCCTCCCCAGAAGTAAAAGACACCTCATTTGGTCCCAGTCTCACCACTGGTCCATACTTTCGATGTAAATCATGAATATAAACACGGCGATTGGATGCATATTCTTGACGCTTGAGCCAGAGAGATGTGAATTTGGTGTATAGTGGCCCTGGGATACGTGCTATTGGTGAATAGAGTCGCCTGAGGAGCGTCACGATAAGTGAGAGTAGGACGAAGGCTTGGAGAAGGAGTTGATAGAAGGCCATAATTGCTATAATTCCTCTCAGCACTTCTTTGGGAGTTTAAGTTTCACCCGAAATTGTTTGATTCCACACGGCTATGATGAAGGCGGGGAGTAAAGGCTTTTCTATAAAGTCCTGGAGCTGAGATGGGTTGACCTCAACATCCTCGCTTAAGTGACACTAAGTACCTGGTGGAGGGTGAATAACTCAAAAGGGAAAGAGTTCGAGATGAAAGTGCTTGTGAGATCTAAGAAATGCTATGAGATGTCAGAGGTTTTGATAAGAATTTTACCCGATTAGTACCGACGATAGACTTCATTTGCCGCCGCTATCACCAGAGAGGCAAGTTGAGCCCGAATTGAATCACGAGACTTTCCCGGAGCTGTGCTGGCCAATCCACTCTTGTGTAAATACCGAGTTACTATTTCTCAGCCTATAATTGCTTGCGACTAGTCTCTAGGTATGGTAATCACTAATGGCCATGTATTGATTGAGTAGTAATTGAGTCCTCCATGTACGGGAAGTGTGAGGAGTAAGTAAACCGTCATTGAAGCTCAGCAGTTAGGTTTGTATGCCCTCTAGTTACTTTATATTAGCGCCGCGGTCCTGTTTTTTAAGCTTGCTTGGGAATCAATGATGTCTCTAATTCCGAAAGAAGAACGCCGAACGCTTGTATGCCGTTTGATGCTGGATTTCGAGCTCCATCTCTTAGACGTGCCATCGAGTAGTTACCCAGGAGCCCATATGTACAGCCTCTACTATTTCTTAGTTCGATCATCTGGCTCTGGCACAATTCCCAAAATTCTACCTATCTTATCCTTACCAACGATGGTGTGTCAATATGGGATAAAACCGGAATTTTTCTGACCTACAAACCCATCAGCCATCCAAGTCTTAAAGACAAGACTTTAAGCACCAACTTACGTAAGATATCGTCCCAATCCCCTTCCTCGGCATCCCTAGCCCAATACGTCTCAAGAATCTGCAAGCTCAATTTAACATTCCTGATCTTCAGATTTTCATATAATTGCACCAGCAACTCCCTGACATCATCTCTCTCTTGACCGTAAGCTTCACAGCCCGCAGTAAACAAGGGCGTCGCCATCACGATCAGAGGGGAAGATCCAGTTGCTGGCGTAATCTTTCTAGTGCATTCGATTATCTTTTTCACAGAGGCCTGAATGACTGGGCTATTTCCTGGCAGGTCGCGTAGGCGTCGATTGATGTGGATTAGAGCGGTATGCTGATAGGTCTCGTTACAAAGCGAGTATTCCATAATCGCTTGTGGAGAAAGCTTTTCGAGGACGCCAGGATAGAATTTTAGTGGGGACTGTTGATCGCGGTCCATCATTGCATGAACCTCTTGTTCGAAACGCTCTGCTTGTGCTCTTATAGGTGCTGGATCACATCCATCAAGTTTCTGATTGCGCCATGCACGGCTAGCTACTCCAATCTTCCCGAGTAGTATTGAGAGATCAGTATAGAAACCGTTGTAATTATCAAGATATACATCGCAGGCCGGATCTTCGTCGCCAGTCGAACCAGTGCTAGATTCTGCTGGTTGAATATAATTTCCAGCAGAAGTGAGAGCTGCTAGAGAATCCAACGAGTCGAACCATCGGTACAAAAGCCTAGGTTGTGTTCTTCTGTCAAAAACTCCAACCCGCTCAACACTTCGAAGTTGCTTCACAGCAGCCATTAAAGCTTTCGCACCCTCAATATGAACACGCCACACACTCTCGCCATCACTGCCTGAATGAATTTCACATTGCGTAAGCGTCCTAACCGTCGCAAGCAAAGCATATATATTCTCCGGCGTCGGATTTCTCAACTCGATTCTCAAATTCTCAATGCTTCTTGCTTTCAAACGAGCAATGCAAGTATTCGGATCAGAGACGTGATCAATGGTGCCGCGTCGTTCTATGCTGTGCATTGCCGCCCATGCAAGTGTTGCGAACATTAGAGCCTGCGATTCGATGGCCATGGGGAGGATTAATTGGCAGAGCTCTGTTTGAACATGTGAATGGCAGGAGGTTATACGTGAAGCTTCATCGCGGAAGTGGTAGAATAGGCCACGTTCTGCGAGGGAGAGATAGGAAAGGTATTGTATTTCGGGGGGCAGGTGGGAGAGCATCGCGTGCTTCGTTTTTTGCGATGGTGCTGAGAAGGTATATACAAAGCCATTGGTCGCATGTTCTAGTAGCAGCACAAGTCAGTCTGCGCATCATTTGGCTATAGTTCAAGCAGAGAAGGATAGAACTGCCTTACCAAGTTTGGAGAGATTGTTATTCCCCTTCATACACTGCCCAAATCTTGAACGACCGAAGTCCCTCCCTCCCCATCGCAGAGTCACAGCATACTCACAGGTAATATTGGCAGCGACACACCTATCACACTGAGGCTTCTTCTCATCGCAGCGTTGTCGCCGTCTTTTGCAACGAACACAGCCGGTATAGGAACGCTTCGGGTTCGGATTGGTGTTGGTCTCTGCTAAGTCTTCGGTCATGTCTCTTGAGATGTTCGTTGTAAGGACTCTATGGGGGGAAAATATTTAGTAACGACTGCTGTTTTGACAAGAGATGCGACATCGTGAGGCTTATCAATTATTTGCTTCCGCCGTATTTCAAGCTTTTGCTTATCGTGAAGTCTTCCCCCACGTTCGGTCAAAGAGATTCGGCAACGGCCGGGCCACAATCATGAACAAGGGTCAACGTGTCGGGAAACCACGTGTGTCGTAATTATCGGTGTCGTCTTTACGACTTGACCTAGTAATAATACAGTAATCAACCCGCAATTGACGAGTCTCAAGCAAGAATTGATGCACAAAATTATATCCCCTACACTTGGCTTCTCCTTCTCACTCCTCCCTTCCCTCGTCCTTGATGTTCCGGAGATCCCGTACCTCATATATGTAAGTCTTACTGTACTCTACAAGCCGTTCATCAAAGCCGAGTGCCATCAGTAGGAAATAAACAATGGCTCTCTATCCTTGCGGGGAGGACACAAATAGAAAGCGGGGGATTTTGCGCACTAGAACCTAAGAGTGCGGAACTTGGGGAAACCCTAAAAGCATCTGCCGGCGGGAGTGGAAGGAAACCTACAAGAAACAATTCCATTTATATTGAAGACTTTCCATTATTTCATCCAAGCTTGATCATTAGAATCCTTAGACCTTGAACAACAAGAAGTTTCATCATGGCATCTGTTGTTCTAATCCTTGGCGCTATCACGATTGCTTTCCTTACACAGAAGCTATTTCCCCTCATTCTCCCCTCCAAACAACCGAGGGATACAAAACAACCACCAGGGCCGCCAGGTAAGCAAAACAAAGCATTCCCTCGAAAGCCCACAAACAAACTGACATGATCATCAAGGAATTCCCCTACTCGGGAATCTCCTACAAATTCAACCCATTCACTCATGGCTCCAATTCAAAGAATGGGCCGATAAATACGGTCCAATCTGCCGATTCAGTATTGCTGGCCGCGAGAACATCGTTGTCTCAACTGAGAAAATAGCAAATGATTTGTTGAGAGAACGTGGGAATTTGTATTCAGGAAGAGAACATTTAGTTATGGCTGGAGATTTATTATCAGATAATTTAAGACCTTTACTTTTATCTTATACCGGTAAGTTTGCTTTCTTTCATTCCAGATATGACACTTCATCGTATCGTTTGAACCAATGTGCTGATATTGTTGGGATTGGAATAGATTTATGGCGTCGAGGACGAAAACTAATGCACGTTGTTACAATGACAAGTATGGCGGATTCCTACCAACCAGTCCAATCCTACGAATCTAAGCGTCTACTCTACGACCTATTACAAGAGCCACAACGCTACGAATTCTGGTTCGAACGTTACTCATCAGCTGTTATATTCCGCGTCGGCTACGGAATGAAAGTCGAAACAGGAGAAGAAGCTGTTATTAAGCGAGCTCTCGGTGTAGTACATACAGTTGAGCGAGTAGCTTCCCCTGGATCTTATCTCGTCGATACATTTCCAATGTTGGAATATCTACCCGAGATACTAGCACCCTTTAAAAAAGAAGGAAGACTTCTTCATGCCGAGGAATTAGATTTATTCCGCGGACTTTTACAACAGGTACGAGAGAAACTCAAAACAGGATCTGCACCACCATCAATGATGAAGACGTTTTTGGAACAACAGGAGAAATTTGATTTATCTGATGATGAAGGTGCGTATGTTATTGGAAGTTTATTTGAAGCTGGAAGTGGAACTACGGCTGCGGCTATGATGTCGTATGTTTTTGCAATGACTCATCATCCGGAATGGCAGAGGGAGATGTGGAAGGAATTAGATGAGGTGGTTGGTGATAGGATGCCTGAGTTTGATGATATTCCTAAGCTTCCGGTTTGTCGAGCTGTTATTAAGGAGGTTTTAAGATGGAGACCTGTTACTGCTGGTGGTGAGTTGTTACTATTATTTGATATTCTTGTTCTGAATTAGGTTGAGAACTAACTAAATTGCTATCCTAGGTGTTCCTCATCAGCTGGTTAAGGACGACGTTTACAATGGTTTCTTTTTCCCTGCTGGAACGAATGTACACGCAAACCAATGGTAAGTAACTTTACTTCCCTCACCCCCCTCCACCCCCCACAATATATAAAAGCCAATCACTAATACGATAATATCACATCTCAGGGCAATCCACCGCGAATAAGCACTCTACCCCGACCCAGAAACCTTCAACCCAGCACGATGGCTAAAATCAGAATACCCAACCTACAAAGAACCACTCACCAAATTCCCCACTCTCCAAAACTACTCTTCATTTGGATTCGGAAGACGCATCTGTCCAGGTATGAGTATCGCAGAACGTTCTTTGTATATTTTAACTGCGAGACTGGCATGGGCTTGTGAGATTTCTAAACGGAAAGATATAGAAGGGAAGGAGATTGAGGTTCCTTGGTATGATTATACGTCTGGTTTTAATGTTCAACCGAAACCTTTTGAGTTTGTTTTGAGACCGAGGTCGAGGGATATAGAGAGAGTTGTTGGAGAGGCGTGGGAGGGGATTAGGGGTTGTGATCCTTTGGTATAGGTTAGTTGTGGAAGAGTGCTGTGGAGAATCTTCTTTTTGGATTGGTTGGTTAGAGTTTAGAGGGATTCAAAAGCATAACTTTTTAGGTTTGGGATTGACAAAAGATGTTTCTCAAGTGGATAAACCACTACAATGTATAGTCATGTAATCACCAAGGAATCTGCTTAGGCTTAATAAATTACCTAGGTACTCAAGCGAGATAAGTCACTCAAATCAAGAGAGCTACATAGGCGATTGAAAAATGAGTTGAGGTTATGATACCAGTTATTATACCAAGAACTTCCCATAAAACATCTTCTAACATAAATTAATTCATTCATAGATTCAACGTAAAAGAAAACGCCCAAAGGTACCTCACTAAAGACCCGACTGGTTGGCCCAAGCAAAGTGCCTAGGAGCACCGCGAATTTAGAATCAGATGCTTAGGTAGATTAAGTACTACTCAGTGTTGAAAGATGATACATTGGAATTACTTTCAAGCAATTAATCCCACGCTTGACAGAAAACATTATCGATCTCACTATGACCTCAGACTACAACGAAGTCAGTCTCAAAGCCCTCAAGCAGCAGATCCAAGACGCGCCGAGAAACGCTGGCGGAAGTTTTCAATTTTCCTACCAAGAACGAGCTTATACAGCCAGCAGATATCAAGAAATGCATGGCTTGTGCAATGTCGAATCAGGAAAAATATGGTGTACAAAGTCGTTCAAACAAGGGGAGGTAGATTTAGAAGGACCCTGTTCGAGGAAGGCGAAATGTCTTCTTTCCCTCTGTACAAGCTGGCCAAGGAAATTCAGCTAGTTAGAGGTTTTATACTTGCAACCAAGTAGAAATTATACACCAATCAGATGTGTTTTACTTTGTTATAGTGAATTTATAGGTTAGGATCTTTGTCAAAAGTTATCAAGTTGTCATTTGATAAGCGAAAGCTCTTGGCTTATAACAACTACATTGGCACACTCAGCTATGGAATGATGTAACGAGCGCGAGCCCGAAAAGTATGAACGATGAGATAGGTAAGGGATTAAACCTATGTTTAAAAGGTCATCCTTCGTTTTTGTTATCGGGAATGTCTCATTCTAGGGTTGATGGCGAAGCTCATGAAGTTCATCAATTAGACCCTCGGCCGAACAATCAATCTTGATAGTTTAAAAGCGATTTTCTATTGATATAGAGATTGAGAACGTGTATACTTCATAGACGTAAAAAAAGAAGAGATAAAAAGGTAAAAGTCGCAACCACATAAATCAAATAAGCAGCACTCTCACAAAAAACCACCCAATCCTCAAAACCTTAAGGCATACCCCCCATCCACCTCCACTTCAAATCCTTCTAACCGCTAACCAACTCCCTAGTATGAACATCACCAGCCCTCAAAACAACACCCATACACCTATCCCTCCTCCCATTATCCCACCTCATCCAAACCCCCAAACTAACCGTAATACCAGCACTAACAAACCTAAAACAAGCACAAACACTAGCTAACTCATGCCTCGGAGCACTTTGTTCCATAAATATATTAGCCGCAACAAGACTCAATAGCAACCAATACTAGCGTCAAAATAGCCCATTGATTCCCATCTGATGTATTATTATTATTATACCATGTTAACTGCCTTCTTGAGGTCATCACCGCCGCTCGTTATGACACCATTGACCGGAGTAGCATTCATTATAAAAGGGAATATAATTCTCGTGTAGAATTTAAAGCCCTCTGCTGACTTAGTACTTATATATCGATCGCCCTATAGCTTAGCCGTCGCCATATATACCAAAGATCCTATCTATTCGTTGTATTAGTCAAATCGTCGGAACATATCCAAGCTGGTTCACACGTTATTAGTGTTAGCTTAAACCTACATAATGCTCTCCCACTCTTGGAATAGTGAATCTTGCCACCTCTTTTTTTTTTCGCGATATACTCACACGTTCGCTAAAGCTAATTAATCCTTATATTACTATGCTTAGTCATGCACGCCTATTCTAACTATTAGCAGAAACCTCCAGGGGGATGGTAAGTATATAACTAGAGTGCTCGCACTAGTCGAGTTTGCTCTCATTTCAAGCAATAGCACTTATTAACCAGTAAGCCGTAAGCCTATTTTTTAAACCTTTTGAATGCGGAGGAGAGACCTAGCAAGATTGTTGTAGTATAGTAGTTTTCGATATTCCTATCTATATTAACAAATTACCCTCTCCATACATAAGTCCAATTTTGGTATTACCTAAGCTAAACTAACCTCCACATTAGTAATGCGTACCAGAGAACCCATCCATCACAAGATCCGATCCCAAGTCCACAAAAGGGCCTCTAGTCCAATCAATAGAGTCCAACCAAGTCAAATCATCTATCTCACACATCTCTATATGACCCAATTCGAACATTCCCATTTGCCCAGTACCCTGCTCATTGATCTGCGTACTCTGTCTCTCTAGAGCTGGAGGTCCATCTAACACCTTGTCTAAAATATTTTTGATGATGTTTCGCATACGGCCGCAGAGTTCGCGGTTGGCTGCCGTGGGTCGCACCCAGTCGAGAAATGCGATAATAATGCTGAGGTTCTGGATGACTTCGGAGCGGGGAAGATGGAGGTGTGTTGTTGGAGGAAAAGTAGGTTTCATTTGCTTGAGAAGCTCGACGCAGATGACACTTGCCGAGGGGATACCGTAACACATTATCTTTCGTGTTACTGTTAGTCTTTTTGAACGTTTACGGAGGACTAGAGATTTAACGTAGATTGGAATAGGGCTCAACTGACCATCCAGTCATAATCAGGATGACGATCCCGAAAGCGATCACGATCTGTCCACATGTAAACTGTAAGTTCCAACATCTCCCTCGATACGTCTAACAAATGCTGCTGATTCGTATGCCCCCTCCTTGTTGAAAGTTGTTCAAGTAACAAAGAGCAGTGCAAGTATCGGAAACGGAGAGACAATCTGGTCCACTGAAGAGCGTGCGGTGTTGCAGATTCTTTTGTTAAGTGAAGCCAAGCCGGGAAAGAGGCGGGAATCTCCTCGTTCCTACGCTTCAAGTGCCTATGAACTTGTTAGACTAGGTTGAGGTTTAGCAAGGAAATAGAACCCACATAAGACGCTCATCAGAGTATTGTGAATCAGATCCGAGGGAAATCTCAAGAATTTGATCGAGAAGTATGGAATATACCATGGTCGTTCGCAGATTGGTAGCGGCACTAAACTTATTACCGTTTGTGCTCCATCCATTAGCGTCCAACCGGCTTACAGCCGTAGCCAGCTCGTCTTGCCCAGCTAACAATACGTCGTCTTCTAGATCAAGTGGCAATGGGCATGAATTGTACCGATGACTTAACGCAGGGGGTCTCCCAGTAAAGGTAGAGAGTGTCTTGTCGATGCAGAAAACTACTGCCCAAGTTCGTTTACGCATCTCGGAGAAGATTGTCACTACACCTGAGGAATCCTGGGCTCGGTGGAGCCCTAGTCCTGTAGTTGATGCAACCAGATCACCATGCTGTCGCCAAAGAAGAAGACCTGCAGAATCCAGTCATTATATGCTTCTTGAATTGGGAACAAAACCTACTTGTATCCCCAGTACAAAGACTCTCTAAGATAGTCCGCTTGAACAAAAGGCTAACCATCAAAAAATTGATATTATCCATCTGGTTACTCAATTGTATACATCCATCCCCACATTGTTTCATCTCTAACGCGAACGAAACCCGTTGCTTCCGTCGCCCAGACTGTGCCGCCCAGAATGGGTCATCATCTTTGACCAGCAACATCGTGCTGCCAAAAGTGCAAAACATGATGCCAAGCATTTCCCATCTTAGCTTCCTGCCTGACAAGGACGCCAACCAGGAGGCTCCGTCTCCAGCATCTCGAAATACAGACCTTGTATTTTTACTCAAGAGCTGTGCCATTTCTTTCAAACTTCGTGGGTTTCTAGGTTGACGAAGAGCGGATCCGAATGTCATCCATAGTGACGCTGCGCAATGAAGAATCGTAGGTCTATGAAAGCCTTTGTCCATGCCGAAGAGGGCTGCGTTTGCGTAAACATCAAAGATGTATTTCCAAGTTCCATGATCCGGAATCTGACCGAGAACTTTTATAGCTAAGGCTATGCGAGTGGACTGCTCCTCGTGTTGAATATCGTCAAACGGATTGTGTGGCTGCGTTTCCTCCGTTGCTGGACTTGTTACATTAGAGTCAATTTCCTCTTCGTTGTCCAAGAAGACAGCCGAGAAGCTTGTTGGACCATAGAATCCAGACGAAGGTTTGAATAGAGAGCCATCCTCCACGTCCTCTTCTTCGCTGGATTCCCGTGATGCGGGCTCATCCGCAGGATCAGTTGCTAGTGGATCTTCAAACGAGAAGCTTGCTAATGATTGAGATGGTGACAACATTGAGCTGGGTGCTGAACGTCGAGAATCGGGACGAGTCTGCGGTGCGGGGAGATAGACGCACTTGTCAACAAGGCGACGTCGACGACAGTTCATACATATTGGGATCGTATGATCGCATCGCATTTTCCCTTTGCGACATGGCTCGCAAGCTGGGTCTTTTCCATTGCGTCGACGTGGTAATTTCCCTACAATCGGAGTTTGAGGGAGATCCATTGAGGGAGGAAAGTAAATTGAGGAAACTGAGGGAAGCTGGTTTCTCCTTTGGCTCTTCAATGAATCTGGGGAAATTGGAGATTCACGACGGATGACTCATGTGAGTGTCCCCTCCAGCTGGTCGTTTCAGGCCGTTTGCTGCGTGAAATTCCAAGGCAAGGAAGCTCCATACTTGAAGCCTCTGGACATGAAGGAAAGAAAAGAGTATGGTTGAAAAGAAGATGAAAAGTTGGAGAAAGTGATGCTCACTGGTTACGCATTAAGAAGAGATGTTGAGATGCCTGGCTCGGAAAAAGGTTCCAAGCTTTGAAGAGCGGTCTCGGCACCACCATGGGGCTTAGAGCCCTGGAGGTCCAGGGGGGTCAGTCAATCGGGGTAATTGTGCAAGTAAGCAATCACATGATCTCCAATGGCAATGAGAGCATGTTTCTCCACGCCCTTCGACTTCCATTTCCATTTGGCACGCCTCGGCCGATGTCTTTAGCCGAGCCGTGTTCGCTTCGCTTGTATGGTTCGGTGTCTCCCCCCTCCCCACTCCTTAGTAAGACGAGATGGTCAGGCGTGCAAGTATGCTGATATGTACTCTAGTATAACATTATACAAAACCTTAAAATAAGAATCTTGGACTTAAAAGTCTGATTTCGTTGTCGACTGAGGAGCAAACTAGGCTCAGTATTGAACACCAATTATGCAGTTACTTTCAAATCCGACGACGGTAATTGAGGGCCAGGGGCCTCAAATATATGTCCCGTCTTACTCAACACAGTCCCTAGTCCCCTATGAACCTCCGCTTGAAAGGGCTCAAAAGGGACTTTCTCCCCGTCAATGCTAATATATCCAGTAGGCTGGTTCCTTGGAATAATCCTATAACCCTCAATCTTTTGGTACTTGACATGTGGGAGCCCAAAGAACTTTCCATTTTCGACAGCAGGGAAAAGTTGGAGGGTTGATACGCGACCGATGTCGCCGTCTATCGTAACAAGATCCATGCACCCGTCGTTGGGAAGAGCGGCCGTAAAGTAGTTCACATCGGTGGCCATCCACGACATCTACGCAAATGTCAGTGCGATCTTCGGAAAAGCAATGAATAGGGGAGTCCTACATTGCCACAGTAGAAACTACCAAGCTTGTCGTTGGATATCATTTCCCATCCTTCAGGCAAATTATCATTGACTGTCCCATATTTCAGGGACGGCAGGCCCTCCCCAGCCCCAAAATCGGCCCTCGCAGATTCTTCAGGCAAATCTTTGCTATTAACTGCGTCGTAGTAACGTTCTCTGATTACCTCCTTGTCAGCGGTGACCACCTTGACAGCCAAGTCACAAGGGTAGGTTTTCTTCTGCACAGCCCTCACAAAGAACCCATAAGTGAAGCGTGCCGTACCACCCATCCACCGCAAATGCTCGGTAGCTAAGTCGAACTCAGCAACAATGCCCAGTGCTTGGGACAAGAAAGAGAGATATCTCCGATTTCCTTGTGTAATTGAAATCAAATCCAGTGGTGTTCGAATTCCTTTGACAATCCCCACACTTGCCAAGCTTGGGCTGTTCAAATTACCATTCATATTGCAACTCATGGCATTACCGCTACCGCAAGGGACATGAACGACCGCGATCTTAGCTAGTGCTTTCTTCGCGTCCGCCCTATTGCCAAGCCCATTGAAGACTTCATGTGCTGTTCCGTCCCCAGATAGACACACTATGATGTCGTAGGCCTCAATGTCAAGCCTCTCGGCGATTTCTGTAGCTTCGCCTTGACGTTTGGTGACTATCATATCAATGTCACATCTCGCTGCATCAAGAATTGGCAGGACGTCCTTCGCATAGATTTTCTCCGCATTCCCCTTCCCACTCTTGGGGTTGATGAGAATCTTGGCTCGTTTCTTCTTCTGCGACTTCTCATAAGCACGGTCTAAAAGCTTGTTAATCCAGGGTTCCACGTGATCTCTTTCTTCAACATCGAAACTGAGGACAGCTGCCTGCACCTGGGTCTTGGATATCGTTTTGGCGTAGGAAATGTGGAGTTCGCTATCGGTTAATTCGGCCCATAATATATTGTGCAGTGATATGGCGCGTGTGGACGAGCCACCCATGGGTTCTGCGTATGCTGCAGCATCGAGGGTTACTGAGCGGCGACTCGATGTTCCCGTTGGTTTGGCGCTTTTCTTCTCAGGCTTCTTGACGCTATCGTTTGCTGTAACAAAATTAGCGGGTTTTCATGCATACAATGGGGATTGAGAAGTACATCGAATGATCAAAGACTTTGGACTGATTGTGAAAGACACATGTTTGCTAACGAACAATGTTTGAGTAATGTCGAAAGTATCATGATCCTCCAATCCCAAGCCCTCGACTTCGCCAGGCGCAAAGGGATGGGACCCAGATGTTGATGGAGGATCGCTCATAGTTTTATAGTCGTCGACCACTGGCCACCGCAAGCAAGAGATGAGATCTCGGAATCCGGCTCAGACTGCAGAAGCGTCTGCGTAAGGAGTATATAATGTCGGGTTGAGGGGTTTCTTCAATTCTTGGTAAGCTCCACCACCCGTATCATCCGATGTCGATGAGAAGTGTAAGTTATGATTGGCAGGTCGAGGTGCAACCGAAGAGCATAAACAGATTCGGCCTCTCAATTAGTAGCGTCTCTCCAAAGAACATGCTCTCTCTTGTCACACGAGAAAAGATGGCGCCGTCGTGTTCTTTCATCGAACTTGCGACAAAGGACGCCGAAGATATGCTGTAAAAAAAATACAAGCTGCACAGGCCTTGATATGGCAATCCATACCATAGATCCTTGTCAATACCAGCCCCAGCTTTAATTAAATCCCCAGGTGACACATCCCAAGAGCCAAGAATGTGGACGACGCGTGTGGAAGTGGATATGCAGAAGGATCTCAAACATCTTCAGACGAAGTGAAGCGACGAGATATGGTAGAGAGAGAGAGAGAGAGAGAGAGATTCCCATTCCTACGTAAATTACAGGGAAGCGGTGGTGGGTGGTGGGGTGAGAATGCGTTAGACACTGGTGTCCCGTGACTCCACTATCACGTCTTCCAGGTTCCATTGTGGATTAAGCCTTAATCGTCGCGTCCCAAATATCCGCCTCCTCCTCCTCCAATCAAACTCTGACTACAGAGATTTCAGACTGAAAGGTCGAAAAACATCACGCATCACGCATCCACTGGTGCATACAGGGAGACATCACACAGTAATCATGGCTACCGCTACCGCTAGTGGTGCGTTAGTGACATGTAAGTATACAAACCCCGACATCGTAAGCGCTCCCCACATTAGCCTCCGTTGCTCACGTTGTGTTCAAAGTTAACAGTGCGTTTTATGATAGGTAGCCGCATTAGAAGCACCAAAGTTTACCCTCATCTGCTGGCCTACGGACTCTGACGAAGAAGAAGAAGATGATGATGATGACAATGACGATGTTGGTAAAGAGGATGATACCAAAGGAGATGCGGAGATGAAGCATACCGAGGAAGCTCAATCTGACGATGGCAATGACGAATGGGAAGATGTAGATGATATTGGGCCTGGAACCACAGACAAAGGATACTCGATTACGAAGGATGGCAGGGAAAAGTTCATCTATATCATGAAAGAGGTAGACAAGCGCGATCAGGATGCGCACGGGATGCATATCATGAATGATTGGTCAGGGTATGGAATTACTGAGGTGTTAGAGAACATGGTGAGTACTCACATCCATTTTTCTGTCTCACACATACAGGTGTTCCTATTGTGGGGCGTGAGCAATTATTCTATCTACTGGGACTTCTAGAGTCACTGAAATGACATTTCCATTATTTTGGTCTGAATTACTTGAACTGCGAGACCTTGAGGACAACTTCAGAGCGGCTGATCTTTGCATGGGACAGATTATAGGGTTTAACAAGGTCCTACGCAAGAAAGACGTTTCTCCCATTAAAAAGTGGGCTTACGTCGAAGGAATTGTTACCTTCCTCACTATAGGAGATTTGAATCCTCTAATGCGTACGCCGCCCACTTTATTAAAAAATCTCAACTGCTAACAAGTCCTAGTGAATGATGACGGCGATGGTATCGAGGAAGTCTTCGACATGTTTATCCCAATGCTTGTCACCTCATATGAGATGCTTGGAGAAGCCAAACTGCTCAGACCGGACTCCCCTATATCAAATGTTGCCATTATCAGCATTCTTCTCCTCGATTTCCTTACTCATGGAGCGAGTGATTTCAACATCAAATCTTGTCCGGAGATCGTTCGTGCTGCTGACAAGGCTGGTATCCTTTTAGAGGCTCCAGCCGAAGCCAAAATTCATATCACAGCTGAGGAAATTGAGGATCTCCGTGATGAATACAAGGAAGAAGACTATGATACAGAGATCGATTGGGACGTCGAAGTAAGTCTATATCTGCAAACGAGGGAGAAATTCTGACACGATGAATAGTTTTCGAATTTTGTCACCGACCACCCTGGTGGCTCTCGCTATAACATCGAGAAAATGGGCAAGAGACAAAAGGCCAAATACCAGTATTAGTACGCATAAGAAAGACTCTACACCACTACTCACTATGTATGAAATTCACGACAAACACCCACGGATTGCCATGATAGGCACTTAAGACAAGCACCTAGAAATATGGCTTGTACTACTGAATCGATTTGACGCTCCCCCGGGAACCTACTTCTTTTCTGCGGACCGGTTTAGAAACTATATATTCCAATATATATTACAGTATGACCGTTTGATGAACGGAAGATCTTCAGACTCACGTAGCAGTGCACATGAGCCCAACATACCCGGAAACTTTCGATCAAAAGACTGAAGTACCGTATCAACTTTGAATATAGTCCCAGGACTACTCTGGGGGTGGGGGTTGTGATCATTATCGCATTGTGGAAGGTTTGCTTTCAGTCTGCTGACCGGCAGAATTTGCAGCAGGCCGATCAAAATAAAAATGAGGTTTCTAGCGTAGAAGTGTAAAGCCCTAGGTATTAAAGCCTAACGAGCCTGCTGACAAAAGTCCGTGTTTTACAGGGCATTTTTAAGGTGTTTTCAGGCGCCAAAAACACATAGTCTATTATTTGATTATAATATTATAAATCAACTACGAATTATTATCACTTCAAAATTTCTAGAACTTAGTAGACAAATGAGTTAAATTGTTTTATATCTTAGTTATAAAAAATTTAGTAAAGTATTAGCAAAGTTGAAATTTTCTTTAGGTTTACTTTTGTCAGCAGGCTCGTAAGGTTTCTTAACTAATAGTCAGAAACCCGAGTCTGTCTAAGTGCCTTTGCTAGCGAGACCAAACGCTTTTACTAACGGGATATTTAAAAGTTACTATCGTTACGCGCCGAGTCTTGTCGTTTCGTTTTATGATTCAAATACAAATGTACACTGCCATATTAAGAAATAGTCTTGGACACAGAAAAGCCATGTATTATGGCATGAAAAATATTCAACCACCATTTTCGTTGTGGTGGCTCTCATTGCATACTCAAGTAAATCCACCTACCTAGATAGCCAAAGCTGTGGCCAGTGGTTTTGAATTTGACGGGAATACATCCGTAATCCCTTGCGACTTGCGCACGACCTCTTCTCCACGTTTAGGCTTCCCGCAACGCCCTTTATAAGAGTCTGTGATAGGTTCCCGGAGATACTCGTACTATGGATGAATAAACGTTAATTATTAGGTGACGAGCTACGTTAAATTTAACGTTTATTCGTTCTCAGTACGAGTAGCATCGGAGAAGGGAGACATCCATGATTCTTCAACCGCCTTATCTCCTATGTAGGAGCGTAATGTTTTAGGAGATAATGCTCGGGATTATTCACGAACTCAGGACCCAGCCAAGCGGAGGGCGAGACGTGCATTGACAGACCTTTCATAGTGATGACATTCCCATCTCTTTTTATTCCTGATTGCCTCCTGTGCTCTAGTTTTCTCTCCACATATATTCGGTTTGTCATTGCCGCTTCTCTCCCTAATTTTACGAATGAGCATGGAAGTGGAATTATGGACAGAATACGGAATCGGGATGGTGATATTCTTCTTGCGCTTCTTCGCGAGACTCAAAGTTGTCGGGCGAGCAGGTCTTGCCTGGGACGACTTCTTTTCTTTTGTGGCAATGGTGATATCGGCCTCTTCCCTTCCCCGATTTCCATGTGCTGACGCGATTTAAGATCTTATGGAGTTGCGATGCGGCCTTGATACAGATTATGGGTAACGGATAATACCTTCCATATTGACTCCACGAAGCTGACATCAACCCACTCCCAGTTGATCACGGGACTTTCGTCGGGCTGAACGCTCAATCCGCAACCGTCCTGGCAGATTCAGAAGCTGCAAGGCTGGAAGTAGGCTCCAAGGCTCTCTTTGTAGCATGGCTAACATACACCACCCTTATCTGGTCCCTGAAGGCATCGCTTCTATGCTTTTATGACCGTCTAACGTAGGTCTTCATAATGTTACATTACTAATCACGCCATACACGGGATCGAGGCTGATATCTTGACAAGTTTCGGGCTGTGGCAACAAAAATTCATTTATATAATGAAGTATCTGATGCTGGCCGCTTACGTTGCCGCCATCCTGACTCTCTTCCTTCACTGCACACCAATACAGCGCAACTGGCAAATCAATCCTTACGCTGGCGACGCTTGCGCGGTTACCGTGCTTAACTATATAGTCATTGCAACTTTAAACGTAGGGTATGCGCCTTAAGCCCCCTCGCCACTTTGCCTTTTTTTTTTTTTGGAAATAGCGCTGATCTAACCACCACTCTAGAACCGATATCTGCCTCCTTGCAGTCCCAATACCTCTGGTCTGGGCCGTCAGGCTTCCCCTGGCCCGAAAACTAATAATCGCCCTTCTCCTCTGCTCTGGTATATTTATAACAACCGCCGCTCTCCTCCGATGTGTTCTTTCCTTGTATAATGTCCGCCAAATCAACATTTCAGCTATCTGGGCTACGCGCGAGACCTTCGTCTCTGTCATAGTAATTTCCGCACCAGCAATCAAACCCTTGTTCAACGCTGATGTCTGGCTATCTTCCTCAAATACGAGTAACTTTCGACGCAGTAAGGCTTTGGATGGGAGAAATAGTGATGCGACTTTGGTGGGTGATGATTTTGGGTTCTTGAGCAGTGCTGAGATGCAGCTTCAGTGGGATAGTGAACCGCATCCTGGGATGCAGTGGAGGAAGGGTGGAAGGAATGTCGCAAGGGATAGTGCGACTACCTTGTATACCGTCCGTAGTGCGCATCCAAGTCCAATGGAAATGCGCAATTTACGAAGTCATGGTATCGAGGAATCCATCGCCTCTCCTTCGCTACAACAAACACGCAATGTCGATGAAGAGCAAGGTATCACTGGGGATGGGAATTGGAATGGAGGATTGGCTATTAACGTTATCAAGGTATATTCAACGGACCAGCAAGGGAGTCAAACGCGTATAGATGAAGAGATGGGTGGAGCCGCTGATGTGAATTACTTTGATCAGTTGAGTCCTAGGTCTCCTCCGAGGATATCACCGGTCATGGAGAATAGGATCACGACGAGAGCTGCTACTGGGACGTTTACCACCGTTAGTGCGCGCGTTGTTAAGGGGAACCCGAATGGGAGGTTGAGTAAGGCGGGGAGGATGTTGGGGATTACTTTGGGGGCGTCGGGGAATTCTTGATGCTTTAGGGCGGCAGGGGTTGAGGGTAGCACATACACAAAAAATGGCGTTCGGAGTAATGAATTTAAGGAGGATTTAAAACACGGATTATAGGACATGGCTGATTCGTTATAGCCCTATAGGAGTTGGTATTATATATGTTTACATAGGTAGGGAGTTTAAGCGATGGTGTTTAACAGGTTTAAGATTTAAATCAAGGAGTAGGATCAGAAAACTTAACTAAACTTAAAGAAAATTCTAAAGCAGCTTGGTAATATCTTCCGTATCTTCCATTCTATTGCTTTTAGAACATCTAGTCTAACTAGTCCCAAATCGCACATACATCGCTAAGACAAAGAAAAATTCTAGTTTTAACCTAACAATTACTTCTTTATAACTTCTCTATAAACCAAACAATGACACATTGTATCCTTATAACAAAGAGAATCCTTATTGTTATTAGCCCATTACTATGAAAGTGAGACAAAACACTTAAGAACAATAACACAATGCATTTTCCTAACAAAAGAGACTCTCATCCCATTCATAAACAACTAGAAAGATTAAACAAGATATCCCCAAAAAAAACAATGCCATTATCTCGAATACTTAAACACAAAATCTCACCTATCCCCATCTCCAATTCATCAACACATCACAACGTCCAATCCCAAATCCCCAATCACCAATCACCAATCACCCAACCCACCAGAGCCCCGAAACAATCATGTGTAAAACAATACAAAATCAACACTCGTGCGGCCACTTCACGGAGACAGAACAACTCTGCTCCAACGGAGTTGTCTCTCAAGGCTACTCAATCGAATACTGTCCTCGGTATCAGGTCATTCAACGCTCTTCGGGGAGAGAGTGTGCTGAGTGCCGGAGCGGTGGTAGTCATCGACGGAGTCATGGGAGACGAAGACAGAGAGGCAGGCGGGGTGGGCGGAGAAGTGGGATGGGGTGTGGGGTTATGTGAGGGGTGGGAAGAGAGGAGGGCAGGAGATAAGTAATAGAGGTAAGTGTAAGAAATGAAATGAAATGATTTGATTTTAGTTTAATCGATGTCTTTTGTCGTGGATTGTATGTGATTAATTTGAATATATTGTTAAAACTTTTCGAGATTTTGAAGTTAGGTGCTGCGACTGTAATTCACTCACACTTAGTAAATAAGAATTTTAAGTAGACTTAGATTAGGTACCTTAGAAGTCGGTAATATTAAAATCCCTAACGCTCAATACAACTAAACTTCACAGCTACCAAACTTCCTAAACTCGAAAAGGCTAACATTGAGATGAGTAACCATGCTGTTGGTTGTTTATAGATTGATAGTAGGATGAGTAATGATATGGGTCCGATGAAGAGGGAGACGCTGTGGAGAGATATGTCGAGGTTGCTGAATTTTCTTGGTGTGGGTTTCTTGGGTTTTTTGTGGGATGGCATGGTCTTTTAGGGTGTCGGGGTTGATATGTTGAGAGACTGGGTGTTTTTTAGAATGGGGTGGAGAAGGACCTAACTTGGGAGGGACTTCTTACGGTGATTTCTGGGAGTGGAATTTTGATAGGGTTGGTTTTATGGGTTTGGAGTTTGTTGACTCTTTTCTTTTGTAGGAATTAATTTGAGTCGAATGACGATGAGTTACTGCATTGGTGGTTTGTTGGTTGGTGGATCTTGCGACTTTTTAATGGAATAGATTGATTTGGTTTCGGTTTCGGTTAGTATGTCAGTTAATTTTGAGTTCAGTACTAGAGTTTTTAGCCTTTCTTTTCCGGCTTGGGTCTAAATGTATAAGCCGTAGTCGGCAGAGGTCTAGTTAGGTTAGAGCTAAGACTATGTAGGTTACGCACTTACCTAGGTTTTAGTAAAACGAGTTACTTTAAAGTACCTAAATAAAGTGAGTTATACAACTTAGATATACTTAAATAGTGGTGAGAATATTCTTAGAAATGGCTGGAATCTATAAATTTGACCGACCATTATTTGTGGTGGCGGTTGGTACTAGTTCCATGGTCTGTTTTTCTCGGCTGATATTAGGTAAGACGAGTAAAATTGCCGTATAGGTAGATAATCAACTTGAAGTTAGTAACTAACCGGGATATTATTACCTTAAACATCATTGGTACCCATTGAATAGCAGTCGAGATATTCTACCTTGCTTCTTATGACACAATTGAAGGTTTGTGTTACTCAACGAAAGTGGAAAGACTTTCTGAGACTCCAGCCTTGGTTTCATATGAGGCCTCCGGATACATCATCCCGTGTTTTCTATGATTCGATTCCCGAGGAAGACCAAGGCCTAGCTCTTCTGATGTATTAATTAGAACTGTTGTCATGTTGCGCTGTGTTGTCAATTTTCTCTTCTCGGCGTAACATTGTAATGACGTTTCAATTGCATTTTAAGACGCTGTACATTTATACCAGCATTCGAGAATCACTTCTGATCCATCTTATTGGTAGCTAGACAGAGCACTATTTGTTGATCTACAACTCTAAGTGGATGTTGAATGACGTGTTGCTGAATGTGGGAGATTTAGCTTTTGAAGTTCCATTTCTAGACAGCACTTGATAAGCACAGCTTCATTTGGGATTTGGGTTAGCTGCTACTTTATCAAACTGTTTATCGCTTCTAAGTCTTGTTGTTTGTATTTAAGTCACATTTACTTCTAGTACTATCCTCGTACTGCACCTCCTTCACCTAGTCCTTTTGGTTCTTAGTTGTAAAATACTTCTCACCATGATTTAGACTTTTTCTCCACAATCCTCACTACGTTTATCAGCTTCCAGGAGCTCTCATATGTCTGTGAAACTTTGGGAGTGGCCTAAAAGAGTTGTCAGGGTGAAAACGAATTCAGATGCTTTCTAATCGAACCTCTACTAGTGGGCCTAGCATCATATTATGTTAGAGCTGATGGGGTTATTGAAATATATGGTTCCAAAGGACAAAGATACACTCCAGGGCTATAAGGAATTGGAGGGGTATGAGCGTGACGGCTGTACTGTAAACCATTGGAATTTAAGCAGATATATCTTTCACCTCGAAGGTCATTTTCTTTTCTCTCGGGTCTTTCTCCTCGATTATGTCTTTTCTTCTATTGAATCATTTTTATGCCTAAACTAACAAATGGCAACACACTTTTGATTGGCAGCAGCAAGCCCCTGTTTTTAATTTAAGCTCCGTAAGCTGGTTGTTTCTCCAATGGAGCTCGACGTTACCCGAATATTGCTAATGTCCTTTTGCAATTGGGAAGTGTTCACAGACCGCTCGAAAGCTCCAGCAGGGTTGCATTATGCGTGGTGAAAGTTTAACTAGTTGATGCGTTCTGGAATTGGGATACTAAGTAAGTTACTGACAATAAAAGAGTCACTCAAGGTATTTTGGCGTCCTAACTTCTATTTCCACAGCAAGAGGGTGGATAAGGTATGATGGATACCACATATTTACTACAATATATGTTTTCGTCAGTAACTCTTAGAATAAAATACTGGAGTTAAACTTTACTTGACTTAAAAGCCGGTGTAACATACAGTAAACAAGAATATTCACTAGCGACACAGCAAGTCAGTTGTTATCTAGTGAATGCTACTGTGCTACAGAGCTTAAACGCCAAACCTTGTTTGGAAAAGACATAGTGTAGGGGTAAGCTCTAAGTACAACTTCACAAAACACCAGCACAGGAATTGGGTGAATTGTGTCCTTGTGGTGTGTAGTAGCCTCGATCAAGCACCATACTTGGATATCGCACATCATTAGTAAAGGGGCTCTGATAAGAAGGTCAGCCCTAATTTTTAGAACTAAGATACTAGTTTTCTCACCTGTGCTACCCATTCAGAATATCTGGTATACCCTGGATAAGCTCTGTCAGATAGCCCTGGGTGTTGCGCCAACCATGTTCTTTTCTCCAAATTACAAGCTTCTAGTAGCGTTGAGCGGTCCCTGTGATAGACAATGCTTAATACGTGCAGTTTCTGCTTGTGCTATATCTCGCGATGTCTTCCAATCAAGTTTTATAAGTTTTATGCAAGATTTAGTAGGTTGATAAAACGGATAATAGGAACCAGAAATCCAGCAATCAGAATAGTAACAGTGACTATAACTATTATGTATACTGGACTACTTGAGATGCAAGTCTCTGTTGGGTACCAGGGCTCTATCTATCCTCTAGACAGTTTGAAATGATCATGCTTGGAGTGACTAAGGCTTGTTAGTTCTACCTTTAGTATTCTTAGAAAAGGTATAGAAATTGGAAACTCAGGTTTTGGTAAATTCTTGATAGATAATGACCTGAAACTTTTAACGTTGGCAGGTTTCGTCTGTTCTCTCTGTTTCCAAACTTCTTTGTTTTCAAGTTGTCTTGTATAGGCCTTATTTAACAGGTAGCAACACAGACTCAGATTGAGATATATCGCTAGGACAACGAAGACCGAAATAAGAGTTCCTAGGCGCCAACAATCGCAGGAAGAGACGCCGTTAAGCTTCCTTGAATCCATAGGGTCCCTTCTAAGAAACCCTAGCAATAGAAAGAGTTGGCAAAAAATAATAAAATGTGTTTTAGATTTGTGGTTTTAAGACCTATCTTTGATTTCTGTCCTGTAGATTTCCTGAGCAAAGTCCACCTTTTGCAGCGGCGAGTGGCTGCTTATATACATGAGTTAACCCACTAATTACCTGGACCGGTGGCAGTTTTGAAGTTGACTGCCAGGGAGGTATCTCTTTAAACTAGTAATAATTAGCCGCGGTTTTAGTAGGTCACACGCCCGAGTAAGGTATTAAGAAAGTCGACTGAAGTGGGTTTTTGTCGGCGCTGCGTCTCTGCGGTGGAGACCACTGAATGATTAAGGCAAGGATTTACCCTCTAGGTAGTATTAGAGAAGAGGGGAGAAGTATTTGTGGTTAAGAGAGGTGGCCAATGGAAAGATTTGGGAAAGACCTATCTTTTAGGAAAACATAGGGTGTAGGCTAGCTTCTCTATACAGTTCTATGCTTCTTCCTCGGCACTTTCAGATGCTTATTTATATGAATTCAAATAATTTCAACTTTTTGTAGAGTATTACACTGCCTAAAATTCAGGAGCAGTGTCTCTATATCAGGGGTTACGAGATTCTACGTGCTGGCGAGCCTTGTCCACATATATTGTTGATCTGCTCAAACCATTCCCAGAAACAAAGAGAAACTCCACTTCCTTCTGAAGATCAGTCATCTAGCTCGTCGTCGTCGCCCCCTAAACTTTCACCGTTCAAGTCGTTCAACATCTTGGCCAGGTTTTCTATCGGGTTATACTCTTCCTGGGACTGAACCTTTAAGTAGTTGCAGAGCGTAATATTCCCAAAATACACCGCATGGCTTCGAATATCGCTCTGTGAAACCCTGAAACGAGCATTGCCTGACTTATTGTAGAATGATGGGTCTATGATCTTAACATCAGAGGCCTTTGGGTGAGATTCAGGGATTGAAATCCAGTATTCTGGGCTGATATGCTTCCACTTCTTTTCACCACAGATTTCGAGGCTTTCGAGGAGTTTGGGACAGCTGTGCGCTGGAATTTGGCAAATAGGGTCGTCGTATTGTCTATTGGACTCGTGGTTAGTGGTGTGGATTGGAGAAGAATGGATTTGAAACCTACGTGATGCGATAGTTGCTGCCTTTTGCTGGAGCTTGGTTGGTTATGTAGTTGGAGATATCTTCAGAACCAATACGTGGTTGACCAAAGGTATACTAGAGCTCCAAAGTCAGTTCTCAACTATATCAAAACATAAGCAGGTCTGATATTGAACTCACAAGATCAATTTTGTATCCTTGGTTTCTTAAATCTACCGCGCCTACTGCAGCAAGAGCTGCTCCCTTACTATGCCCAGTAAACACAATGGTGTATTCCGGTGTGGGATACTGAGCAAGAGCATTCTTCAATCCAGCACTAATTATCTCTTTGAAGTCTTTTCGCCATATCTGAAGAAATCCCATGTGCACACTACAACCATCATTTTTATTTTGGTTCCCGCACCAATCCGTTTCTTCGAGCGCAACAAGGTAATTCGTCATCGCTTCCATACCGAGCATGTGTCTGGTGCCCTCAAAAGAAACAACGATCAGTTTATGAACTTTGTCGACGGCGATGAAACCAGAAGTTTTGGTGCGTCCGATGCTGGAACGTATGTTAGGCTTCTTGCTAAGGTAAGCTTTGAGATTGAGTACTTACTCCAGGAACGGCTGTAAAATGACCGGCTTTGCCTCCTCTACATCTGGGCAATTATCCATACATGTTACAGAGAGATTGCCATCTGTTTGATTCTTTCCCTCATCAGACCCCCAATTACCTGGGCAATAGGCTGCTGCGGCGTACTGCGACATCAGCTCGAATTGTTGCAGCTGCTCATTGCTGATACCTATATTCTGTTAGTTATTATGTGCGGTGAATGGAGACCTGGGCGTATTACTTTGGGCATCTCGCTTGTGCACTTGATGGACATGAGTGAATGGCGAACAAAATGCTAGCCCAGAGAGCAAAGGAATAGTGATTATGAAGTTCAGCTTCATGTTGCCCAAACGTTCCAGAACACAAATTTTGTACTAAGATAAAATAAGAATGCGAAATCACGTCTTCCTAGGAGAGAACAAAATTCGTTCTGGAGATTAATATATACGTTACGCTTGCGATACTTTGTGTAGTACTGCCAAAAAAAAAGGCTAGTTCAAGTAACGAGGCTCCGCTACTCAAACCAATTCAATGTTAATACAACTTAGGTAGCTCCCCCCCACAACGAATGCGTAGCCATATTTCAACCCAAAAGAAGTTTGTAATTTAAATGTAGTCCAGTTCATGACAGTGTGAAAGCTAGTCCTTACGGCGTTGACGGACATCTCGCTACTTACGTACACAACTTAGTGCGACCACAAAGGCAAGAAAATCCACATAGTCTAGGGCACGATAATGTCATTTGGAATATTCTTTTGTGATTAGTGGCTTGGGGCGATCTAAGGGCGCATTTTCGAGATTCCTAAAATCCGTCGAGGAAATCAAATCTTTGAACGACTTAGGACAAGTGTACTTTCGAGTAGAAAGAAATTGGGTCACGGAGTCAAAACCCTAATGAACTGAATCTACTTGACAAACAATAAAAGGCTATGGTGGCCTCTTCTAGACGAGACTGCTTGCAGTGATTCGTTCCCTTGGTCTTCTGATGCTTCACTTGTGACAAGGACCTGGAGAGTTTTGGCTTCACACCTAAGATGCCTCACGCGCAGTGTGCAATCTGCATTTCTTCAGCACATTTATTACCCACTCGTTCAATTACGAGGATACGTATGCACAAAAGTTTCTACCTATTAAAAGGAAACTATTTCTCATATGGCAAAAAAAGAGTCGCAAGAAACACGAAGTATTTGCGAATACTTTTGATTGCCACCCATGCCCAGTGTAATTTGTTAATAGATACGATATGGTCTCCTCGTAATCAATGCAGTAGATACAGTCACAAGATAAGTGCAAACATTGCCTGATTCCGAAATGAGAAAGAAATAAAAAAGGCAAACAGGAGACACCTAGAGCAGGGCAACGAGTAGAGGGCTGGACTGTCAACGTTGAGTCAATATTCCAGCATTGACTTACTCAAATAGAGACGAGGTCTTAGATTTTCGGATAATTATACATGTATGACTGAAGACGTAAATCATGAGTATTATTGATTCACAAGTATGGTACAATCACAACCTGATGTGGCAAATATTTTTACTTCAAGCTATAAAGGCACGTCTAGACCTTCACTAGCCAAAACATCAGATATTATCAAAAATAAAAGCAAAATGGACAAGTTTACTGATCGTGTAAATGTTATTCTGCCAAAAGCTGAACCTAAAGAAGGAGATTTGAAGGACACGAAGACTGTCAGCGTGAGGAACGATACTGCTCTTCATCTTCCAATTACAGATTTGAAATTTCGAACCACCAAATACAGAAAGCGCAAGAAACCTGAATCTCCTGTTTCTGAGAGTAGTGGAGAGAATCGTCAAAAGAAGGCTAGATATACCGGGGACCAAGCCACAACTCAAGGCAGCGATATCCACCAAGATCCGAAAGACGTCATTGATCGAAAGGGTTCTTCGTCGTCTATGCTCAACCATGACTACAATCAATGTCCTGCACCAGTGCCGTGGATCTGTGTAAGTAATAGACTTCATTGTTGAGTAAACACACTAATCTGTTGCAGTGCAAATGCGAATTCGAAAACGAGAGTAAAGGTGTCAGGGCTAGGTGTGGAGGAGAGAAAGCTGGAAGGCCGTGTATGCACTCGAGATGCACTCATAAATGCCGGCCACCGCAACTGGATCTGATTCGTCTTGGTATTGAATTTGAAGGGAGTGAAAGTGGATCATATAGTGATAGGTCTTTGGATTCTATAACTACCCAGTATTCGTGGGATGAGGAGAATGGTAGTGATAAGAACTAGTACAGATTGTTAATGGAAGGAGAAGTAATGGCACGTAGAGAAATAAATTGAAACAAAGTGCGTAAGACTATTTATATGGTCTCATAAAGTACTGAGCGTAAGCAAATTATAGTATACACACTTTAGTCAAGTATAAAGTATCAATGCGCTGTTACATTAGGATAAATTTAGTTACTCAAGTCTACTGAGTTACTCACGTCAAGCAAGTTACTTCAAGTCAATGTAAAGTGAAGTCAGTTTCCTAAACAATTAAGGAAAATTATTAAAGTCAAGTAAATCACGTGGTGGCGTCTAATTCCACGAAGATCTTCTGCCTTATATAGATATAGACAGTAGAGAGCTTTTTTATAGCATACAATTATTTTATCTTGACACTGGATACCTTTTTTTGCACCCATCATTTTGTGAGCTCATCATAGATTCTCATAAGTCGACAAAATTCAACAAAACATCCCAAAGCGGCTTTAGCTCACTTGGGAGAGCGCCAGACTGAAGTTAACTTCAGACACTCTCTGTAATCTGGAGGCACTGTGTTCGATCCACAGAAGCCGCACTTATCTGCGAGTCGAGGAATACCTCGACTAAGAACACAATTTTTTGTCATTTTATGTTTTGGGCCTTTGCTTTCCGCTCGCCTTACCTTTTTTTTTGAGTAATAAATTAGAAGTGAAATGTGGCGTGGAGAATAGTAAGCGAGGGCCGAAGCCACGCCCCTATTTTGACATCTCGGTAAACGGCGTTCGGGCCGCTTTGACATATATTTCTTACAAATCGCCTCACCTAGACTAAAAGCGCCAAGATAAATCCAATCTACAAATACGTCAGTGTATCCTCCATTTTGCTACGCTTTTTTAACTCTTTGTCTTTGCAAGCGCTTTCTAACTGTCAAGTATCAGTTATGATGGGCATCACTAAAGCAGGACTATATACTTTCATCTATGGAAAACGCATAGATAATGCTGGACCGCCCCCATTTCTACGTTTTCGGTCCTCAAATCAGTTTATCATTGCTACAATTGCCATTGCCGTATTTACTGTCAGTTGGTCCACTTTTATACCTTTTTAATGTACAATTACCCCATATTTATGTTTCTTTTACCAGACTTTATTTAAGAACCATTCACTCACTTCCTCTATGATAGGATATCTTTCTCTACTCATTAGTAGTTCCTGTATTGCCGTTTGCATTGACAGTTAGAGCCGGTATCCTTGAGAAAGATGTCCAGAGATGGACATCAATTTTCTTGAGTGTTTATGGTGCAGCTTTGGCTGTAGGATCTCGTGAGTTTTGTCTTTTACTATATTTTAATTCCGATTTGGAATTTCTTGAGCGGTCAATGCCTGCTCCTCTTAGTGCAAGATATCAAATAAAAGAGCTTCTGCTTACAGCACACAATAGCTATACTTGGCTGGTTTGCCGATAAATCTCACTCCCGCCGTATTCCACTCCTCCTCGGCCTCCTTGCCCTCGGTGGCTCAACAGCTATGCTCTGCGCCAGTACATCACTCGCAGTCCTCATAACTGGCCGCTTCCTTCAGGGTATATCTGCAGCAGTGGTATGGACAGTTGGCCTTGCCCTACTTTCGGACACTGTGGATAAGGAAGACATTGGCCAAGCGATGGGTTATATCGCCGCTGCTACAAGCGTTGGTTCGCTTGCAGGCCCATTGTTAGGTGGTGTGGTTTACGCTCGTGCTGGCTACTACGCCGTCTTCACTATGGGATTTGCACTCATCGGCTTAGACATTGTTTTACGGTTAGCTATGATTGAAAAATCAGTTGCTGAACAATGGTCTCTCTCCAATGAGGTCTTGGCAACGCACAATCAGAGTGTCATGCCAACCGGCCCTGAAAATAAAATTGCTTCAAAACGTCAAAGTAACGAAATCCAGCCCGTGCCAAACACAATGCTTGGAAATTCTATGGAATCTTCTCAGCGTTCCGACTCCGAAAAAGTTGTCTTCACAAAAGACAGCCGCCAGCTCCCGGCAATGATAAGACTCCTTAGAATTCCTCGTCTACTCGCCTCTCTATTTGGTTGTTTTGTTCAATCATCCTCTCTTGCCGCCTTCGACAGTGTGCTACCACTCTACGTCAAGAACACCTTCTCATGGACCTCTACTGGTGCAGGTCTAATCTTCATATGCCTCGTTGTGCCAGCTCTCTGCGCCCCTATTATCGGCATACTCTCGGACAAATATGGACCTCGACCCCTCACAACTCTCGGCCTCATCGGCGCTGTACCATTTTGGGTCTGTCTCCGTTTCGTCACCTACAACACACTCTCACAAAAAGTCTTACTCTGTGCACTACTAGCACTAATTGGGTTTGCTCTAACTCTTGTTATGGCTCCTTTGATGGCGGAAATTGATCATGTTTTGGAAGAAGAGGAGAAGAGACGGCCGGGTGGGTTCGGGAAGAGGGGTGCTGCTGCGCAGGGATTTGGACTTTTTAATGCGGCTTTTGCTTTGGGTACTCTTGTGGGACCTTTGTGGGCTGGTTTTGTGGTTGAGAGAGCTGGCTGGGGGACTATGGGTTGGACGTTGGGATTATTGAGTGGTGTTGCTGCTGCTGCAACGTTTTTGTGGACTGGTGGAAGGATTCTGTTGAAGGAAGAGCGAGATGGTGGTGTAGTGTGACTCAGTTGTTGACTGAATGAATAAATGTTTTCGAATAATTGCTGAGAACGCTTTTAGAGTCTTGTGATTCTGCATTCTGCCAAGATCCGGAATACGATTCAGGTAAGATTTTTGGGGAATGCTAGCCTTTAGCTATAGCGAGATGAAGAATTTATGCCGAGATACTTATTATAAATAGGGAAAACCCGTTCGTATTCTGGAAGAGCAAAGCAAGTGGCAATGTAAACATTAAACAATATGCTTTATTCGTTTGCTGAACCGTTTAGTAAGTCAAGTAAGAAGTGAGGCGCGTCGCTGTCAACCAAAATAACAGATATCTAGGCGTGTGATTTGTACATTTGAATCGCAAATTTCGAAACCGTCAACTATTTCAATCTTCGAGCCGATGAAAGATGTTGCATACGGCTAGCGGCCAATAACGCTTCTTAGGTATAGATCCCTCGCTTACTGCATCGACAAGATGCTGACCATGTGGGTCATAGAGGAAAGTTTAGGAGTTAATATTGTAGTTTCCGAGATGCATGGGCAGGATGATAAGGAGAGAATAGCCTTGATGCATTTCAAGCCTCTGGGACTTGAAGACAGGGTTTGTCAGTCGTTACGCTCGGGGTACGTATCTGCCACTCTGAAAATCGCTGCATTCGATGCACAAGATTCTGGCAAAATATGGCTGCGTCAGGGGTTCGTCTCTTCTAATAAGGTAGCTAAGGTGCAAGTAACCATCAGTGAAAACCCTCTAAGCTGGTTTTATCCTGGTGCACCTCCAGCTATGTGAGAAGGAGCAGAGTACAAGTACATTTCATGGAGTATAGACAGCCAGTCAGGAAGAGAACAGAAGCGACGCCTTTTACGATGCCAGAAATTAAAATACTAAACCGAGAAAGAAACGATACAAGAGAACAGTACAAGACGTTGATTTCTTGCTGTAACTGTTACTTTTTAGTATCAACATAATTAGTGACTCACATTGACCCACAATTCCACAAAGCTTTATTCAATATAGCCAGTATATATTGAGCCAATTCGAAAAATTAGCGGCATGCAGTTACGTTAAAGTTACATTTCTCCACAGCTACTTATTTATCCATCTCGTAAAAACAAATAACATTTTGCTCTTTTAAGATTTTAGGAGTGTTTTGAAAGAACTTCGGTCTCTTCTAATATGAAATTTTAGTATTAATTTAAGACCTCTTTTGTAGGGATAGCAGTATACAACGTGTTTTAACTAAGCTTAAATGTCGAGGCACATAAGAGAAAAGTAATTTTCTACTATTTCTAGTTTGAGCGCACTAGTAAGTTACTCAACTCATGTCGGTTACTTAAACAAAGTGAATTCTTGCGGCCCTATATCACTATTATCTACTTAGATATAGTCACGTACTAGTAATCGCATTCTATAGAATATTTCTTGCTTTCTATAGATTAAACACTAAGCAAGGAAATAAAATACTAGGTCTACTGTTGCAAGATAAATTTTAAGGGGGACGGCACCCCGACAAGCCACACCAAAGAAGCATTTAGATTATGTCTAGAACTCTTGAATCATCTAATAGAGGCTTAAGACTCTGACGTTAGATAGATTAATTCTTGTTAGCAGCCTGCTCTTACTCTAAACCTTATATATCTTAAACTTTAAATCAACGCCCTTTCTTTAAACGACGCTCGCTTATACTATGCATTCCAGCACCCCCTCTAGTCTTCGTAGCTGTTACTAGCACTACAACCTCAAAAATAAGAATAATATTAAGTATTTTTAGCAGAGATCGATTAAAATTCGTTTTGTATTCTCTTTTTGTGCTTAAAGTATGCCTGATCAACGAATGCTAATTATTTACATATATTTTGCATGTTCCTTCTCTTTTTAGACTTGTGGGAAGCATCTTATTCTCTGCCTCTCAGGTGCCGATCACCCTCCTCAGCCGGCTTTTCAACCAATCCATCAATCTGAAACTGGTTTTTTATTCTTTCACTGTTTACTGGTTGTGCCGGTAGACCAGATATTGTCCGGGTCTGGTAAGTCTTTAAAATGCAACGGTTCCTTTGTCCCTTGGTTATTTACTGGTCTTTTAGGTACACCAAATAGCATTGTGCCTGTCTTAGAGCCAGGACTATTTCCATCTTTTAATTGGGGGGTTGCTGATACGGTTGGAAAGCCAGGCCGACGAGCTTCCCCAGAGCTTTGCGTGGAGCTTGATGCGGATGTAGAGTCAGTTCCAGAATTTTCCCATTGCTGGTCAAATTGAGAGGCTGGAAGTTTGGCTTCAAAGTTTTCTTTCCCATCCCTCTTTGCCACTTCGTACATCCACCAACCAGACAAAGGCTGTACTGTGTCTAGGCCCGAATCTTGTCTCGCATCCGGCTCCTTATTAACAGGCATCAACTTACCATTAGGCCCATAGCGAGATAATGCCCTATTCTTTTTAGGAATTATGCCAATATCAAGCACATCTCCACTGCTACTAACACAGATCCCAACAGAACCTGCTACCATCCGAGTCTCATACAGTGTTCCATTGTCATCTACAGTGACAGGCACTGATGCAAATCCGTAGGGAATATTATCCATGTTAACGCGGTGATACAGAGTCCCGTCGAGATCACAGCCAGGGCGCTCTCTTCCAAAGCCGCAGATCTCAACTGGGCCTTGGGGAGAAGTGAAAAGTGACTTTCCATCGGCGTCCCAGAAGCAAAATGCTGTTATCCATCCTGAGAGATAGTATGGACCACTTCCAGCACTCTCATGTGCGATTCTCTGCCAGAAAGAAATTACTTCGGGGTCGAAAGGGTTATCAAAGGACTTGACAAAGTAGCTTAGCACGGGAGTAAGTAGCTTGCCGAACTGAGCCGGTTCGTCGCCAAAATCGGAAAGCTTCTCTAATCGGCGCAGCATATTATTCCAATCTTCATAAGTTCCAAGAAGCGTTATGGAAGGAATGCCGCAGAGCAAACAAAATTCATATGAGAAATACTTCTGCATCGCTCCCATCATGAGTATGGAAGCTACAACTCTGTCGGACTTCGTCGTTGTAGTGAAATCGGGCATAATCCATTCCTTAAGATCCGGATCCACAACATTCTCGCCTATCATTTCTGACATGCGAACAGCCAAGGGACCAAAGTCGACAGTATCAATAGTACCAAATTCGACGACTTTGAGCTCTGTCTGGCCTTCGTGTGAAACGAAGAACGAACGGACTTCTTCGGCATGACCATTAACAAAGAAGCCAAATTGACTTATGATTGAAAACCATACATCTTCCGGTCTGATTATCAGGTGGTGATGTTCGTTATACGCTTTCACAGCAGCTTTGACAAATCCATTCGAGGAAGCATAGGTAGGATTTTCGGAAAACGCATGGGATTCAAACGACGATTGAATGATTCTTTTGCTTTGTTTCTGCTCCTTTGGACAAGATGATTTGAAAAGAGACGCCGAAGATGTTGTACGTTGATTACTCTGCCATGCTCTTGGAGCGTGTGTGACCGGTCTGATGGTAACAGGCATTTTCGAGTGAAGCTCAAAGCTAATTCTTTTGCGCCAAAAATTGAGGGAAATGGGAAAAACAACAGGAGGGGAAAGGCTTTTGTTGGATATCCATGTGTGGGTTCCACAAAATACGTATTTATGACTACACGAGGTTGGCTGCCTAATACAACATCCCATTGTTGGTGGCGTATTATCACCTGGTGGTGTGTCACGCTAACAAGCGAATTAGACCGAGAAAACACTTCTAAATACCGGTGTTTCTATCCTAAGAATACACCCGAATTTCCTCGAATTGCATCATGTCCGCATCCCGACCGGCACAAAAACCTACGCGAGCTCACACCTCAGGTTGGCTATGGGAGGGGAGAAAACTCAAATAATCTTTATTAAGACTACCTTCATTCTTCTTCTAACAAATATTAGTATCCATTGCCGTTAACTGAAGGGTCGAGTTTACTGATAGAGTAAAAAGGGAAAACAAGAGTGGCTAATGGGGCTTCCTCGAGCTATCTGTCAAAACATATGTATGAGAATGAGAATGGATATGTTTTAGTGTTTAGGAGAACATTTCCCCTTTTAGTTTTCGGGTTATTGTGAAATTCGAACCTACCTCCTGCTGCTCACTTTCTTGCAAATGGTAGTTTATTTGCATTCGCCCTCATCTGGATCTTCGTCACTTATGGCGACGCATACTGCTTTCACCTGATCCCTGGTTAGCTGAATTCGTAGTTATATATATAGCAGTCTATTTGTTCCAAAGATAATATCGTACTTGTTTATGAGCTGCTACTTCCTGCCGTTGGACTAGTGAAAGGGTTGCCTCCCAGTACATCATTCCCCATCCGCTAACTGATACGTGTTCTACGACGTCTGCATCAGGGAAGGAAGCCAATAGAGCTGAGATAGAATCGATCTTGAAATTGTCAACTGGGACGATGACATATTCAATAGGAACTGAGCTTTCTTCTGTAGCAGGTGAACTTGATATAGTATTATTAGTATCCTTAGAAGAGGAGGCGGGTTGAGAATCCATTGCTACTGGCTCTTCTGTACTCTGTACTTGAAAGCGATACTGATGATAATACAACAAAAGAAATAGAAAATGCACTAAGAAAACCTCTTATATATATATATTAGTACCCGCTAGGCAGCCATGCCAGCAAGCAACGACCAGCCTCTTGTTCTACTCGCGACACCTTTGCCACCTCTTTGATAGTTACTAGGTGTTATATTAACCCAACTAGATCTAGACGCGACTCGTATCCTTGTAGAAGGTAGACTTTATACTATAAAAAAAAGATAAAGCTAGTAGGACTCGGAGGAGAGGGTAAGGTAAGAAGCCTAAAACAGACATCGCTCGCTAAATTAGGCGAAGCGGAAAACTCCAGTCCAGGGGTGGGTGCACCTCGTACTATAGTTTAGATAGTGGACCTCTAGTTGGGTGATAAAAGGATTGTTTTTGTGGGAATCTGCATGCTGGCCAGGTTAGTTAATTTTGTTCCCGACTTCCGCCAATCTCCGCCAATGTTTCAGGCAGATGAACACGTGTATAAAATGGGTATTTTCATACATTTCTCTTCAGCACACGATTTCTTTCTTTTCATATTAATACCGCATTCAAAGAAACAATTGTTATTAAGATCGCTACAATACCTACCTAACCCACGTTTGGCATCAAGTGATAGTGGATTCTCAACCTGCCTCTTCCAAGGATGCTGATAATGCTATATCAAATTCCGCTACAGAAGAACATTCAGCCCGTCGATATGTTATCTACCCTGTAGATCGCCTTGCCGTAGACTCTATCTCAGCTCTATTAGCGAGCTTCCCGGACGCAAACGTATTAGAAGTAGTATCGGTTAACGGATGGGGAATGCTGTTTTGGGAGGCAACCCTTTCACTAGTCCAATGGGAGGAAGTAAAAGCCAATAAACAAGTAAGATATCACCTAACAGCCGTTATATGTATAACTATGAATTTAACTAATAAGGCTAGGTGAGAGGAGGGGACGCTATACGCACCGGCGACGAATGTGAAGATCCAGACGACTGAAGATCTTGACATGTAACAAAGTACCTAATTGTTATACCACCTTGCGGGGGTCCTCATTTGACCTGTTACTGGTGGAAAATTACGCATTCCTTCTCCGGTTATCGTCCCACGACTACAGCCGAGTGTACCTGAGCAGAGCCTGAGTTGGGCGATCACATGACCATGACTATTCCCGTAATTCATTGAATTCAACAAGCTATTATATACTTCTTTAGTTTATTAATTTAGTAATATTAAGTGAATGATGTATAACGGGGACGCTTTAAAATATACACGTTAATGAAAAGCTAGTCTAGAACAATTGCTATAAGCTGTTAAACAATCGAGTAATTGGTGGGCGAAGACTCAACACCTGTACGTGGTGTAGCTCTATAAACCTATTGTACTTAGCTTTGAGTATCGGTAGAGCTAAGATTAAGTCAACGACGATAATTACAATAAATCTCCTCCTTGTCGCCCGACTACATCGTCGCCGAATCGGTCGAATCTCCTCCTCGGCCTATATATCTTTACCTTTGTTCTACGCTGACTTAGGTAACTAAATACCCTTCTATTATCGACAACAACTTTACTAGTTAATTAATATCTTATTCTACCTTTCAAAGATGGTTAGTAACAATAAGCACTAATTACTACCTACGGGTGTAAAGAGATAACAAGGATATACTTTCTTTAACGGATACTTTTATAGGTTTACTTATTATAAAACAAGAGGATATTAGGAGGTACTAAAGGCTTTAGAGGTTATATAAGGACTAGTTAAGGTTGTAAGATGATTTCTAGTAGAATAGATCTATCCCTCTTTCTTTAAATATTAGTATACAACTAAATCCCTCCCTAACTATTTAACTACTTTCGACAAGGAGCGATAAATATAAATATAAATAAGATAGGGAGAGGGCTTTTTTAGCGGCTCTTAAGGGTGATTCCAAAGCCTAGTAATTGTCTCCATTTCTATAAGGGTATTATACGTAGGGAATAGGGCTTAGGCCCTAGGCTTTAGCTGGTGTAGGTCTTATTAGGTACGTACAAAGGGTCCCCCATTTGTATTAGTATCTCCCGTCCGTAAATAATAATAAACAACAATTCTACTGAAACAATCGAGTAATTAACTGCACCGAACGTCTAGACTATCGTAATACATAATCTTTGATTACCTTTGAATCATCGTTGAAGAACTGATATGCATCAAAAGCATACAAAAAGCAATAACCAATTAACTCATATGTCCCATCATCCTCTTGCCTCTTCCTTACTACGAATGGTAAAAGCCCACCCGGGAAGTACACAAGTTCATCTCCTGGCTGTGCCCTTGGTGGAGCAAGACCCATGGAACCTTGATCGGTAATAAAGAAACTCCTGCCATAGCACGCCATCTCCATACTTCGAGCAAACATACGAACACCTCTTTCCTTCTGTAGTTTAGTATTCTTTTGCTCATTTTCCGTTGACAACTCCCGAATAAATTCGACATCGCGAAAGTACTGCGCTTCAGCTTCCGCGAGCACATCAGTACCATAGCGCTGATACCATGTTGTAAAGTTCCCTGCCTGGCTTGAGATATCGGATCTGTTGCTATCCTCATCCTCCCAATGCTTGTTACTTGCAATAAGGGTGTTGAGGAAGGCATCTGTAGCAGAATATTTGAACCGCTTCTGGTGAATCAGCTTACCAGCGAGTAATTCCCAACTGTATAACGTTTGTGAAAAAGTGTCGCTGCCTGGAATGTTGGCGGCATTTACTTTGAGCTCAGATCCAATGTCTTTGATGGCTTCGATGTATTTTCCCTTGACCAGAAACTTGGCTGCCTCAAAGTGGAATCCAGGCAAAAGACGAGTAGGAAGATTCGTGCTACTACTTTGTGATCCATGCGTCGCTGGTAATACCCCTACCGGTTTACACACACTGAAGTCCTGTACCCACGAACCAAGGTCATCTCTTCGTCTCTGACTACCCATCAAGTAAAGAACATCTAATGACTGTGTCTCTTCTATAATAGCCTGGGTAAAGGTGCGGTAGACGTCGGCAATGCTAAGAGAATAATCGATAGGAATCATCTGCCGCTTGAACATTCCGAGGAGACTATAGACTTTGTCCCTTGGATCACTTACTTCACAAAGTCTGCTACATCGGATTATGTCCTTGAGTCTATCCATGTCTGTCCAGATATTGATCTCTGTCAGATTGCTATAATGAGAAGCCCCATTGACTCCATGAAGCGGATGATATGATTTGCCACCACCACAAGTACCCGGAAGTACCAGGAGCTGGAAAGTCTCTGTGTCCGCGCCGCATATCACGGTTGTATACTTTGCCAAAGTGACCTCTTGTATCACCCAGCAGCAAAGAAACCATGGCCGTTGACATAGCTTGATATATGCATCTCTTGTCTTTCCTTCGTAAAATAGCGGGTTTATGTGAGACTCACCGATAATTGGGTCTCTTGATTCTACACGGCCTGCTTCGTAGTCTTCACAGTACTCTTTCCACTCTTTCAGATGCTTGAAAATAAGGTGCGAATCATCTGCCTCCTCTCCAAGCCAAGCAAGGACCTGATCGGCCATCGGGTAGATATCTTTCATGATGGCGACTTGTAGATTTCGCTCCTGGATGTTCTCCTGATCTAGACAAACCGCATCGATCCAAAGATATCTTGGCTTATCTTCATATCGCAACCTCCTCAATGCCAACCACAGTGTTTCGGCCACTTCAAAGATTCTATCCTCGAGAAAAATGCATACCATCTTCGGTCGATGTCCCCGGTCGTACGACAACGTATCATAGTGAGGCTTTTGAGTAAGACTGATCTCGACAAGCCGGCCGCGAATAGGCTCGTTAATCGACTTGGAAGGCTCGAGCTCTAGAATCCGGATACTGTACAATAAATCAAGAGGATGGTATTGAAACGATAGTCTTTCTTCCTTTTCAAGCAATAGTCGAGTTTCAGTATATACTTCTCCTAGAAGTATCGTACCTGCAGATTCCAGCTCTTCTTGTTCTGCAGAGCCATTGTTACCTTGATCTGCCGTAAACAGAGCCGATTGTCGTAATTGGGCTGCAGTACTTAAGCCCGTGGTGTCTTTGAGATCCGAGGAATCTTGGTATTTCAAGAAGCGAGGGACTACGCCCTTTACTTGCTGGGCTTTTGAATTATTTTTTGAATCAGTTGCGTTCATAGGGCTGACAGCAACCCAATCTTCTGGCATCTCGCGGATGTAGCTGAGTAAGAGCCGGATCATTGGCATTCGAGTAACAACATAGCCAAACGTACCATGCCGTGGGAGTTGCTTCCGAAAATGGACCAGAACCGTGTCAGAAAGCCCTGGGCAATCAACATCAGCACCAAGTTCTAACAATAGTTTGACTGAATCGAGGTGAAATTCATCGCAAGCTAGCTGCAGCATATTGGTGTGCGTAGTTGCGCCAAGGCGGCTAGTGAAGATGGTGTTGACGTCAAGGCTATATTCACAAACCAAGTATCTAAGCATATCTAGATGATGCTTTCCCCGTATCACTCTATTTGCAATCCACCCAAAATCGTTGTGTGATGGCAATAACGGGCCACTTCTGTTGACGAGGAATCGCAGCAGATCCACAAGTCCATGCTCAACGGCATGCCTTTGGAATCCCACAAAGTCAATCTGATACGTATAATCCTGCAAAAGCTGGACAACTTGGACCTCAGAGTACATTAGTATTTTCTGGATGCGGATACCTTTGTCAAGAAGCCTCTTCGAAATCTCTGAATTGCCACTCTTGATGCACTCTTCAAGTAAGATCAGGCCGTCTTGCTCATCAGCGCCATTGTCAATTAGCATCTCACAAACTTCCAAGATTTTCTGCTGATCGTTTGTGCGGATAGATAACGGCGTTGTGAAGGCTAGTGCAACTGGAGTCATCATGACCTTCTCCTGCCGCAGTTCTAGTATACACGGGTACTGCGCACGAGGATCAGCTCCATGCTTCAACAAGTATGCAGCTATGTCTATCTGGCCCATTACTGTAGTCACATGCAGGGCGCTTCCGAGAACATAATCTTGAGGATCGCTCCGTCCCGCTCGGGCGGTATCGTCGACGCCGTAGTCAAGCAGTTTCTTAACGTAAGGAAGGTTGCCCCGATAGCAAGAAATATGTAGAAACTTAACCAAACTTGGGTTGTCGGGTGGGCAATATAGTCCAGCATTAAGCAAGTACATAACGATCGGTCCCCATCTCCCAAATCTCTCTTCTTCCCAAATATTAGAATTTGCCCTACCCTTTTCGCTCGCTAGTCGTGCATTCAAGGCAACCCGCAGTAGACTTTCCTTTTCTTGGCGCTTCTCGTCATTCGAGCTTGGAGAGTCGTCAATGTCAATACTGGGAACTGGATCGAACATAGCCGAGAAATCGGCGCCTGATTCGACCAGAAATTTGAATGCTTCTGGAAAGCCTTGGGAACAAGTGTAGTACAGCGGTGATTTGCCTTGATTGTCGGAAGAATCGACTGAAGCTCCATGGGTGACAAGCGTCTTCAACAATTCAGATTTGGGTTGCTGCCAGGCGCCTCTTGTACGGCCGGAGTATGTAAGTATAGCGACTTGGAGAATGTCCGACTCATCCTTAAATATGTCTCGAGAGGCGTCTTTACCTAAGAGAATCTCGAATAGTTGGTGATTCTTGGTTTGGAGGGTAAGTCGCAAAACCTTGATATACGTTGTTTTGAAATCGGGGGAATTTTGATTAAGGCTAAGAAAGCTGTCGTCAACAAGCTGTCTTTCGTAATCGAACAACTCTCGTCGACCGTTGCCCGAATCTCTCGAAGCCAGATCTATGAGTATAGAAGCAGCGACAACGGCTTTCCCCCTCTTCTCGTCCAGAGACATTTCGTTTCAATAGTAAGGCTCGAGTTCTAATGGTCCAAAGGTTAGGTCTGGGTTTATTATTGACGACTTCCAACAAGTCTCGTGCTTTCATCTACATATCACCAGCATTACTTGATTCGGGGAGGGAACGGATGTTGGAGGCACAGGTGACAGCGGACGATTAGATGCCCTTAGGTAAATCATGGTTAGCTTCGCTTAAAAGGCAATGTCCACTTGGAGGCCATGGCCACCTTACTGGGGCATGGCGCGGCCCGTGCTGCCGTGATTGAACTACGGACACAGCATTACAAAATTTCGACGTTGGAGGCGTTGAAGGACGGACGATTTGACCCGACTGGGCATAGCCCGATCCGTAGCGGTGCTTCGGTGATTAACCTACAGAGGCAGCACTCACTGGAAGGAAGCTGAGTGGGCGCCTAGACGCGTAGAGAGCGTAGAGAGAGCGTTGGGCTTAGCTGTAGATAACCAAGAAGCTTGTTTCCGGACTTACTGTAAATCTATGGAAATCATGTATACCTCCGTCCCATCCTCACACCAACCTTCGGGAGAGTCGCGACCATTTCCGCAATCCTGCTTATCTCTAAGCCGTCTAGATCTGGCTATAGAGCAATTGGTACCTCTAGAGACTCATTCACGTATTCGGACAGCTCCGAGATGGCAAGTACTATAGTGTTTTCCGCAGTCCGGCCGGTAAGGTTCTTCGTCCGTTGTACTACTCCTAACTTTAAGCTTAACCCTGTCTGCAGCCAACTTTCAATATATATCTGCAGGTGACTGCAAGTTTGTAGGCTGCAGTGTATAATCTCCTTTGCACTACCCGTTCTCGGTGGTATTCCATAACGGCCGAATTGCGTCTATGCAGGTACAAGTACAATTGGAATGGGAACGAATTACAGAAGTGGCTCAGAGTTAAGGTTATTTAGCCGCTTTTGTCTATGCGCTCCGCTGAAAATCTTGTACCTCTTACCTTGCAACGCATCACTTTCTTAGCCATAGCAGCACGGCGCCTATCGTGGAACTCACTAACCTATTGTATCAACCAGTAGGCCAGTCAGAGGGGCACGTGCATTCTTCTCCAAAGAACTCTCTCTGAATAGGGACGCTTCCTTGGTTGATATCCGCCTGGAAGAATTGAACTGTCTACGTCTAGATCCACCCAACAAACCATAAGAATATCTGTGTCCTAGCACGGCACCAGTGGAAGCCTTCAATCCACCGGAAGTTAGGCAGCTCTCCCAGAAAGACGCAGTTTGCTAGTGCAGGGTATACGTTAGGTAGATGGGTATATTGAACAACCATTTCGTGAGGACGACATCTGAAGTCCAAGTTCGTAAGAGTATGCAAAGAGGACCAAAGGTATGGGCCTTTTTTAAGTGCTAAGCGAGATAGAGAGTCATTAGATTGTATGGTGAGTATAGATTATTTAGCTGTAATGTCTTGACCAGTACAGCATTTTGAGCAGACCTATGGCCAGAAATAGAGATTTGAATATTGAGTCCTAGTTATTCCTGAAGTTAGGTTCACAATTACAATGCTCTCATATTGGCCATTAATAGATACAACCCATGTATTGGACTGTAGTTAGTAGCAGGAGAACCTCCTTTAACCCCGGTACTGACTTAGTACGTCGTACGACTTCCGTTCATCTTCCTTAATTATACTTCTTTGGGTTGTCATCACCGTTTGTGATTATATACCACTGTTGGATGTTGGATTTCTATACAAGAGCCATATATACCCCCGTTTTTTGTAGGCACCGGCTGTACCCTCGGAGCATGTTGAGTGCTTTCGAATATATACTTGCTAGGATTAATCAACTCTCGTTCCACACTGATTTCGTGCCTGCTACGATGGCACTCTAGACCTCAACATCAAGAGTGCCTTTAGGTGCTAGGATCAATCACTAACTGATATATAAACCGGATCCTCAAGGCCTAGGGGGTTTCTAAAGTCAGCGCATTATCGCCTCTCAAACTACTCTGTCTCTCAGCATCCGAGTCTTCTTCAAGATGAGGCTCACAACTATCTTGCCTGTATTACTCTTCACATACCAAGCCCATGCAAAAGCCGTGTTTACTCATTTTATAGTAAATATACATACTTCTTGCTCCTATATCAAGCTTATACTAACGATAAGAATAGGTGGGTAACGTAGCCTCCTGGACGACAAGTAATTGGGAGAGTGATATTGCATTAGCCCAAGAGGCCCATATCGATACATTTACACTAAATATAGTATATAACGACTCGATAGTAGCCAACTCAGTGAGCATCGCTTTTCAGGCCGCCCAGGCAAAATCCTTCAAGTTATTCTTCTCTTTCGACTATGCTGGTGGCGGTGCGTGGCCACAAGAAGATGTACTCAACTATCTGCTCGAGTACAAGTCAAATAGTGCATACTTTTACACAGATGCTGGACAGCCTTTTGTGTCTACTTTCGAGGGGCCAAGTAGTTCTGCTGATTGGACGGAGATCAAGGCTCAAACGGGCTGCTTCTTTGTACCTGACTGGTCCTCTTTAGGTGCAAGGCCAGCACTAGATCTTGATGAAGCAGATGGTCTGTTCAATTGGAACGCATGGCCGTGGGGCAACGAAGATTCAACTACCTATGTCGATGCCGCGTATCGAGAAGTCCTCGGCAATGTGTCAGCTGGTGGAAAACCGTATATGATGCCTGTCTCGCCCTAGTTCTTCACTAACATGCCTGGCTACGACAAGAATTGGCTCTAGCGTAGAGATCTGTGGGATGCAGACGGTGTGGAGGACACTTATATAACCTCGGGCACATCTCTTGGTATTTAAATCCTTATTGTTCTAATTGACAGACCGAAGAGCTAACAGGATATCTATGTAGCAACTGCTAAGACTGCAGGTCTTGCAGCATATTTCATTGGCTTATCTAGTCTTAAGAGTACGTTAACAAGTGTTGCCGACTTAAAGGCTTACATAATAGACAAAGCATGGGCACGAAAGGATGTTAAATGTATCTATAATTTAGCACCACTTTAGTGTTAGGTGTAACATTTAAATAGATATAATATATATGAAACTAAATAAATTTAACTAATAATACTATAAAGAAATTTTTTTTATGAAGTCCACTAGGTTTTATTACATCAACAGACGGGCTGGCAAAGTCGAACTCCCACCTGTACGTGATGCCTGGCCTACGAACCTATAGCTTCTCTTGGAGTCTATAGAGCCGGATCTCTCGTAAGTCGTCGTCGCCGTCGTCGTCGTCGCTGTAGTCGTAGGAGGATTTTCAGAGGTAGAGAAAAAAATTCTACGACAACATAGCACTACAACAATACAACCTTACAATCTCAACCTTAACACTACAATTATACAACAACGTTGTAGGATGGTTTAAAAAGAACAGCTCCTACGCGCAGTTGTGTATAAGGTAGAACAATTACTTTAATGTCGTCTTCTATATATACGCCTAAGCCCTTCTACTAACAAATCCTACAAATAGTACCTTCTAGAGATACTCGACCGCGGTATAGGAGGAATACAAGGGGTTAGGAGGAGATATTATAGGATTAGTAATAAACGTTCTAGTAGTCTACCCCGACTAGCCGTAAGAGGTTACAGTCATAAGGCTCTAGCTATATATAGATAGTAGTTAGTTAGCTACGTATATATACAAGAAATACTTTCTAAGGTCTATAAGGGAATTGTAATACTATAGGATTAGGGACCTCGGGCTGTCTATTAAGGAATCATCTTTTTCCCCTTATAGTTTTAGTATTTCTATATAGATAGAACTTTATATATAAAAACCCTTAGCTTAGTGCATCCCTATACCCTTTAGGAGGTCTCTTAGACACAAATAAATATTATAATCATTATCACAATATAGGAATCGTGATATCGTTTTGCCTATATTGCTAGGGAAACGATATATTGCCATATTGTTAGCAACACTGGTTAAGCGAGCAAGGGTAGTGAATTAGCCACAGTATTTCACCGTCTACTTTTACTTTAAAGATACGAGTATCAAGGATCCTTTTACCAGTGTGAAGCCTCGTTATGTCACACCAAAGTGTTATGGCTAACATTGTCCATTTTTTACTCTTTACTGCAGGGCGTAGTTATGTCCTTTGTCAAAAACTTGTAAGCGAGGTAAGTCTTCCAGTGCCTAGAATTATGAGTTTAACTTTTAGGATATCACATAGTTAATAAGCTCCTTTCAAACGACTTCTTATACCAAAGAACATCTGGTAAGGGTTAGTATTTTCCCCATTTCTCTCCATTTCAGCCCGCACATACTTCACATAACACAAACACAAGAGGCTGAATAACTTCAGTCGTAACACACTTAGTATAATCTCACGCACCTAAAACTAGAAGAGTGCCTCGGCAAGGACGCATCTCGTAAAGTCTAGTCACAATCCGTCCACTCAACGCTACCGGTCTTATGCTTTTTAGGGACAAGGGAGAAAGAAATCTGGCAATCTGTTTAAAGTATGCGATGGACCATCTTGGTGCGCAACTCATTGGTCAGCGCTCTTTTTTTTTTTTGCATCTGGCATTTTCTTGGAGCATAGAAGCATGGCGTTAGCTTGTCTTGGATGCGAGTTGTGGTCTGCCTTTGAGCGGCAAATGGTCATGGGGATTTGTACGAAGAGCTGGTTGCGTGTACATAATACTTAGGTAGCAAGGAAAGTCGACACGGTCAACACAACACTCCCATTCCCTCTTCCTTTCCTTTTCCGTTTATAGATTCTCACCTATCATTTTAGCAGTTCGAATTCCTTTGGCATTTCACTTCCCTCGACCCAGGCCCTTACGCCTTGGGCGAACAGTTCTGGGAGTTGCAAGTCCCACAAGTGAACTGCGTCCCTCACCACGAATGCCTTGCACTCCGGATTCGTGTTCGCAAGTACCTTCCCTGTTTCCCTCGTCTGCTCAACATCATCCTTCTTCCCGCCCGCCACGATAGCGATCCTCACACCCCGGATCTTAGCAATCCTCTCTAAGGTCATCTCAGTACACGCGCCGTACCCCGAGCTCAGCAGCTCCATAGAATGGTTCCTTCGCATCTCCTCCCTGAGCCTCGGAAACGGTTCCACGCCGATATAAGACCAGAACGTCCACTCGGTAGTGAGCTTGCCCGACAGGATCTCGATCCCGCCCATCAGGCGCGGGCGCGAGATGAACCATTTCCTGTACCCGCTCAACGGCGCGCACCCGGTGCAGAACAGGCTGAGCACCAGCTCCGGACACCGTCGCGCAAACTCCAGCGCTACGACACCGCCGAGCGACAGGCCGACGACGTGCGCTCTGCCGCCCGCGACTTTGGTCAAGACGAGATGGGAGAGCGCGTTGACCGCGTTGTCGAGGGTGAAGGGAAGGATGTCCCTGGACCCCGAGTGCCCTGGTAGATCGACGAGAATGAGATCGTAGTCCTTGGAGAGAAAAGGGGTGGTGTGGGAGAATTCCATGCGGCAGGTTGAAAGGCCATGGAGGAAGACAATGGGGGCATGGGATGGGTCCTTGGCATTGGGGTCTGGCGAGGGGGATAGACGGGTGTAAGAGAGTTCTAGGTTTGCCTCCTTGGGGATGGATTCTTGGGAGGACATTATGTTGTTCCTGGGGAGAAGTTGGTGAAACGGAGTATGATCAAGTCTACGTTCCAAAGTAATTCACACAAATCTCTCATGTTGCTGCCTAAGTACCTAGCGCGAAAACCGCTTCTAACCGTATGAAATCGAAAGGCGTATCGATGTGGGCGCAAAAACGATACACGAGCATTATTTGCAATAAATGGTACTGTAGCAGCTCCTTTATCTATGATGGATAAGATTCGGATGGATAACTACCCCGTACGTCCACGCTCGCTTGAGCCACCCACTTCAATGACAACAGCAAGCGCCGTCCACTCTTTAGCTCACGGAGACCCAGAGTCAACATTCAACAACACTCAAGAGCAGTGAAATGCATCTAAGTGGATATATTCGACCCTTTTCGACAACAAGAACGGGTCCCCTCCATCTTCATAGATTTGAACGAACTGGCATCAAGGAGTCTTTTCCTTCCCTGCTTCTCCAATCTGTAGTCTAGAATCTAGAAGGGTACTATAAGAATATACTTAAAAAACTCCTACCATGTGGATATCAATTCAACACCAGGGCTAGACGGCTCTTTGGCTTTGGGGGAAGAATTTCCCGGGTACATTATTCAAACGAATCCCCATGTCATGTATTTTGTTTCTTGGCCTTTCTTACCACTTATCGTCACTCGTTATTTTTTTATTTTAGTTCTCTTTGCGCGTTTCTTTCACGCAAAGTGTTTCCGTTGTTTGATCTTGCCGATTATGGCACCTACGCTCGTTTCTGTGCGGTCTGCACTTACTTTTCTTTCTGCTGTTGGTGTTGCAAATGCTGGATTGATTGGAAATCTAGTTCAAGATTTTAATAGTATCTCTACTGTTCTGCTATACGGAGGCATAACTGACCATATACCTTTCAGGTCGTTTACAAGCTTCGGCTTGTACTCCTGTGACCACAACTATTGTTAGCACTCATACAGTTTCAGCGAGCGCTATTACTGTTACTCGTACCGCGTCAGCGAACCCAGTTACTGTCACTATCGCTGGATCGGCATCAACCGAGACAATTTATAGTACCGTGACGTCTTTGGTATCCGGAAGCAATGCAATCTCTACTTCATACATCACCATTTCAGCACCAGCTCCTTCTCTAATAACCTCAGCAAGTGGCAGCTCAACACTCAACAACACAGGAACATCAACCAGTACTTCAAGCACCGCAACCATAACATTAATCAACCAAGGAAACACACGATCAGCCAACACCACCAACAGCAACAGCAACGCCAACACAACCAACACCAGCTCATCAACCCTAATCTCAACCCTAACAACAGCATCGCAACCTTCGGAACAGTAACCCTCCCCTACGCAACCTACGCCGCAACCCTAAACAACAGCAACACCCTCTACACCTACACCAACATCCGGTACGCCTCCCCACCCACAGGCTCCCTCCGCTTCAAAAACCCCATCGCCCCAACAACAATAAACACCACAATCCAAGACGGAAGCCACGGACAAACCTGCTACCAATTAGAACAAGGAGCCAATTCAGCAGCCCCAAACCAAGGCGAAGATTATCTATTCCTCGACCTAGTAGTCCCCTCCAACATCCCCAATGGCCACACTCCTCCCCATCCTATTCTATCTCTACGGAGGCGGATATCATTCGGGACAAAAAGAAATCTACGATGGTTCACCCTTAGTAACAGCATCCAACAATTCAATAATCTACATCGTACCAAATTATCGAGTTGGAGTATTTGGGTTCTTGGGTGATCAATTTGGAACGGGTGATGTGATGCCGGGATTGATGGATCAGGTTATGGCTATGGAATGAATGGGTACAACAATATATTCATCTCTTTGGTGGTAATAAAGATGACGTTACTATTGCTGGACATAGCGCAGGAGGAGGATCATTACTCACACATTTAATATCGAACGGTGGAGAAGGAACCCTACCATTCAAAAAAGCAGCTGTCATGTCACCAGCCGTACCGCCCAATTTCCCAGAATACATAACCTCGCGAAACGAAGAGATTCTAGAGTATTTCGGATATCAAAATTTTAGTTTGGATGAGATTTTGGGAATTACTGGCTACTGCTATTAATGATTTTACTGCTCATCATGGTGCGAGTGGTTGGGGTCCTATTGTCGGTCGATGGAGATTACTTCCGTGAACTTCCTGGATACGCTTTCGCTGCTGGTAGATACCATACCTCCCTCCCGATCATCAGTGGAAAACTTTCAGATGAAGGACATAATTACATTCCTACGACATCACCACTAATAATCGATGGATCATCAGATATTCGAGATATGACATACGATACAAAAGAATACATGACTTCCTTTTTCACGACTATGGGATTTCACCTCTCGGATGATGTGATAGATCAAGTTTGGGATTTATACCCGACGATTAATAATACGGATTTGTATTATACTATGTTTGGAAAGTATGATCATATATATTCCGAGGTGTTATTTTCTTGTTATTCTTATTATTTGGAGACTTCGTATGAGGAGGTTCATGGTTGGTATTTTGATATTGCGCCTGGTTATCATGCGCAGGAGAATCCTTATTTGTTTTTGGGGGGGAAGGGGAGTGGGAGTGCTAGTAGTTATGCTATTAATGCTACGGTTAGTGAGTATATGAAGAGTTATTTGGTTAATTTTGTGTTGGATGGGGATGTTAATGCTGGGGGAAATGCGCCTACTTGGGATGCGTATAGTGTTGCGAAGCAGAATATTGAGTTGGGGAGTAGTAATGTTGGAATGATTGCTGATCCGATGACGAATTCGAGGTGTGCATTCTGGGAAACGAATATCTCTTGAGATGGGGACGGAAATTCTGATTTTGGGGTGAGTGGCATGGTTTGATACGGCTTGAGTGTTGAAAATGGTATTAAGTAATAGTACTGAGTGTATGTACAGTAGGAGAAGTAGATACGGAGTATCCGAACCTTTCGTTCTGCAACTTTTTCTAATCTTTACAACGCCAAGATCCCGTCTTGCATTCTGATAAATGATTAATCCTCGAGCATCCAATACCCGCCAATTTCCTCAAATGTCTTTTCAAACTGTGGAACTAACTCATCAAGCGGCCTAGCTTCAACATCATAGATATCCGTACACATGGCCGTCTCAAGATCCTCAGGTCTATTCGGTAAATACGCCCCACCATCCCACTTAATAGAAACATTGACGTTCATATAATGTTGTTCATCATAACCACTCCTCTTGTAAACCTGAAAGATACCACCTCGGGTCTCCCGTTGCCATTTCATCACTTCCTTCGCTATCGTTTTCACAAGTCCTCCGTGCAAGAAAGCAACATTCCCATCTGGATGATGCTGTGCAAAACTGTGTCCGCAGTAAAAGCCATCTGTAAGCGTGCCTACACTCGTCAACCATCTGGATGGAGATCCATATTTGGTCTTGAGCGCGTGCCATGTAAAACGGAACATGTCCTTGTCGCCCAGCAAGAACTGATTGTAGTAGTCTGCATGTTCATTGTTGAACCATGCAGCTAGTTGTAAGTGATAGAAGTACCTGCGCTTATCGACTATCAGTTGTCCGCTCTCTTGCTCGTACTCGTCCATGAGACATTTGGTGTTGGTAATGGCCCACATGGGATTTTGGGGCCACGTGCGTGCTATATCTGGCCAAAATAAGGTCCCGTATTCTTTATACAATGTAGATTCATACAGTGTTTCTGGATCCACGACTGGGATGTTGTCAGAATCCAGCAACAGTGGTTCTGCAAAGCGGGAGTTCATGACAGCGGCCGTCTTGAGTTGGTAATTGATTTGAAAGAATCCATCATGACTGGTCTTGAGAATATTCTCTGGCGCAGAGAGATCGTTAAAATACATCTTCGGCCACATAGCGGTGATGTTCTTTTGGACCTCTTCCGTCATCTCGTCAGCCCAATAATGAAGCTCGATGGGTAGCTGAGAACCGAGCTTAGCCAATTGTCGTAGGATTACCCTCACGCGCGTCAGACTCTTTCCATTGCCTGCGACGATGACGATGCCACGACCTTGAAATCTGTCCTTGTACGGCGCATAGGGTATCAGGTCTTCCTCAATAAATTTGTGCCACTGCTTTCGCCTATCCTCAATTTCCTCATCACTTCGGTCGTGTACTACCCAATCTGAATCTTCACCATACTGAAAATTAATCTCATTCATGGCTGGCCAAGCACATCCTGACTTGGCCTCTTCCATGCGCATGCCATGTATTTGCGTCACGGCTTTAAAATGCGATAGGAAAGAATCGGCCGTGGGTAATTTATGGGCATCTTCTATGAACTTTGGGTTGGGCAGAGGTTCATGTACATCGCCGACATGTGAGTCCTCATCCGAGGAACTCGTTCCTGGTAACTTTGGCAATTTTGGCAATTTTGGCAAGTCTGGCAAGTCTGGAAAATCTATTCGAGTTGTCCAGTGATCAGGGGTCCAGCGCATATAAATCAGATAAATGAGCACAACACTAAGGCAGCCTGCGGCTATTCTTGCGTGCCGATGCAAGAGAATCATGGCTATTGCTATTAGCTCAATGATTTGCGACGGGTACGGGCAGGAGTGTGCATGTGGGAGAAGGAACTCAAGTGATTTGAAGATGGAGAAGGGGCGCGTGTACACTCGAAATGGAAAGACTTGTTATTTGCGATTGCGATTGTAGATAGGGGAAGGGCATAAACGCGCTAAACCACAGCAGGACGAGCCGCGGCTAGTGAGGGGTAACGAGTAACAGGAGAACCATGTTGCATGCGCTTCCAGGTTGGCCTATTTATTTGTTCACATGTGAAGAGAGATAACATGATAGGTAGTGTCCTGTACTGTAACTAACAACTTTTACACTCTCCTCTGACCCTGCGAGTAATTAAGCGACGAGAAACATTTAGTATGTTTCCGAGCTTGTTCATCTCATACATAGATCCTCTGAATTGAATCACTTGCCAAGTGGATGAATTTCAGACGGGGGCACTGGGCAGACGATGGGGAAACTCTACTCAGTGGAGTGTGTCGTATTCGTTTTCCAAACCTGGAGGATCCTCGTAGCCTACGAAGTACAACACAGCCATAATGATGTGCAGCCACAGAGGCCAGGTGACGCAAAGCCACCGCTAAAACTTGATTGCCGAGCCTTGGGACGACGACATGGCAATTTTCAAGTTTCCTTCCTTGCACAGCATCCATTAACACCAATTGAAATCTTCATTTCAGACACAGCAATCGAGATGCCCCTCTCAATTGCCGTGATGTGATACTAGAGATTGAGTAACATTTCCATCATGCAAGGTGATCCGCAGTCACTAAGTAGCATCACTGCAGCAGATCACCAGGGCGATGAAATGGTGGAGAGCGAAGACATGTTAACGGTGTTCTTGACCGACTACCGGGCGAGTTTCCCATTGGATATTTCGCATCAGGTGTTTTCTCTTCGTTCGTTTGATTGCTTAATACTATCCTCGTGATATCCAATGGGATATCAAAATACGCCCCAAAGCTAGAAGTCTATAGGCTGTAGGCAAGCTAGAATTTCTTGATCCAATCATTTTCTGCTCTGAGCTGTCTTTAGTTTATGTTTCTGCCCTGCGATCCATTACTAGTTGCGACTCGCGAGATGGGATAACGATGCCAACGAACCTTGCCAGCAAGCACTTCTCTTATACGCCAGCGCTGTCAAGGGAGTCTGGTGAGTTCTGTGTCAGCCACAGCGCCACATAATCAAGGAAAGGGGAGATTTTCTGTCCTGCATACGGTATTTTGACTACCGTCGGTAGCTATGACTTCATACCTGATCTCCAATAATGAGTCCGGGCTAGCTTTTTCTTCAGATCTTCGTGCATTGCCTTGATGTCCATCCTTTGCGAACTGCCTAGACTTCAAAATGGGCTTTGGGTAACGCTGGTGGTATTGTTATTGGCGAGATTTGGTGTTGCGTAACTGAAGTTCTGGGTCTACATCATTTCATGCAGCATTTCGTGTTGTGGTGTGATTGCTCGTTTGTATAAAGAGTCATCTCTAGCACATACGCAATCTCTGTGGTTGTTTCTTTACTTACTCCTAAATAATTACAATAGTCTTCTCTACCTCGCTCGTCTTTTCCACGACCTCCTTAACTACACAACATCACAATAATCAAAACACTAATCCAACACTCTCACATCAGAGTCATAGAACAACCATCAAGATGATTGGACCAGACCTCCTTTCTCTCTGCCTTCGCATTGGCGAGGTAAGCTACGCTACTTACCTACGCTCTCGCACTTCGAGAAGTGATACTCACATTTCCATCTAGCTGGCATTCTCAGCCACCGTCGCAGGCTTAACAGGACAATACCTTCACTCAGTCCATGGCTCCTCCAACTGGTCTAAAAAGCGCTTCATCTACACTGAAGGTACTTTCACCCCTCCTAACTCTCTTCTCTCTTCTCTCAAAACCAAAAACCCCTTCTCCCTCCTTCCCCCATCCCAACCCAAAAATAAAAGCTAACACTCCAAACCCCCAGTAATCGCAGGAATAGGAATCCTCTTCTCCCTACTCTTCCTCCTCCCCTTCGCAGGCTCCTTCATCCACTGGCCAATCGACCTCCTCCTCTTCACCGGCTTCATGATCGCCTTCGGTCTACTCACCGATTTCATCGGACCTATGCATTGTGGTAGTGTTTGGAATTGGGATGGTATAACTGGAAAGAGTCAATGTTCTAAGTTCAAAGCCGATATTGCCTTTTGTTTTCTGGCTAGTATTTTCTTCCTCGGAAGTGCTATTTTAGTAAGTTTCTTTCCCAACCCTTTCTTTGCTTAGGGGGTTTTTTGTTTTTGGGTTTCGTTGTGTAGAGAAAAAAGTTGCTGATATGTCGTAGGGTTGGTGGGTTGTTCGAAGAAAGAGAATCGCTCATGTCGATGCAGCTGTTAGTCGTCGTAGACGTTGGTACAGATCCCGCGTCTAAATCCACTAGCATGCATCCCATCCTCTCATTATTTTTCTTCCATACCAAGCACGAAGAATCAACGAATCCGAATTTTCTTTTACGAAGCAAAGAAATCGGAATCCGGATTCACACTTTCTCCATTCTTTCTCTCCTTCAGCCAACACTTTTAATCCCCGATAACGCATCGATGCGTACGATTTAATCCCTTCGGATCCACTTTCCACACGACACACAGTTTTCTGTTTTCGGTCTCCGAATTCTTTTACTCTAGTGTACAGGTTTAATCATGGAAAGGCTGGAGTTTGCAGCAGGTTGATTTGAGGGTATGGATTTTTTGTGCTTTCTTTTCATTACTTGGCATGACTTACAATTGTAATACTACATCAGGGAGAATGATGAGCAGAACTTGTAGGTTTTTTTTTTGATGGTGATTTGATGTTGCGATGGATTTCGAGAATGATACCCCCTTTTTTTTCATCTTTCTTCTTATTTGTGTTTTAGCTAGGTTTCTTGGGGTTTTGAAATACTATAATCTTTGGATTGAATGATGGGTTCATTGTTTAGAGTATCTGGGTAATTGGTATATGCTCGCTTAGCGTGTTACTGGGGACCTACATTCTGTACATGATCTGCCACCTAGTAAAATAGCAGTTGGGAAACGGGAAAAGAGTATAAATTGAGTTTAGAAATAAATTTCAGATTCATGCTCACTGGGAATTTGTAGGGGGAACAGGGCAGTTCTGGTAATGGAAATAGGTATCGTCTAAATGGTATAGCGGAGCTCCGCTGATCCTCTACTGGTACAAAGCAATACACAACCTACAGCTCATCCTTTACAGACTTAGCATCGCCCTCTGGTCTTCCACTATCTTTCAATAGGTCAACCCCATTCTTCTTCCTCCACTTCTCCCAAAGCGCCCAGAAATCTTTCTCCATCCCTTTCTCCATCTGATCGGGTAGTATAACCGTGTATTCAACAATCAAATCACCGAATTCTGTCTTGTGGTATACGCTATCCCCATCTTCGTGCCATTTGGGCATCCCTTCACCATTTACTCGTTCAATTTGGCCAGGTTGTATGGTTTCTCCTCGCTTGCGACTTAGGGGGACGACATGTCCATCTAAATGTGTGACATTGCGTGTCCAGCCACCCATCCAAGCTTCTCGTAAAGAAAGCGCCTCCTTCCAGTATACGTTTTCGCCATTTCTACGGAAAAATGTGCCGTCCACATGCATCTCATTGTCTTCATCCAGCGATGGTTCCTTTTCGACTAGTGTAACGTGCAAGTCTCCAGCGACATGGTCTGGACTCTCGTCGGCATCGTTCTCGTACTTGATCTTCTGTCCCTTCGGTGCTCCCCTCTCTACATTGAGCTGGTACGTGTTGACCTTCCTTACTACCCTATTACCGTGGCAGATCGGGCACTTGTGCTTAATAGTCTTGCCTTTACCTCCACAATGCTCACACTGTACTTGTACTTGTTGGAATATACCAGGAGCGAGCATGTGTTTCTTAATCTGTACGCCGTGACCACCACATGCAGAGCACTGGTCTACCATTCCATCTGCAGATCCACTACCCTCACAATCCTCACAAATCTGGTCCTTCTCAAGTTGGAATTCCGTCTGCTTGCCATTGTAGAAATCCTTTAGTGGAACACCGACTCGTACTTCCATATCTGGACCTCTCCTTTGCCCTGGCTGGTGTCCAAAGTGACCACCACCACCGAAGAATCGCGAGAAGAGATCGAATGGATCATGGTGCTGTCCACCGCCACCACCTTGCTGTCGTTGCTTCAGTCCTTCATAGCCGTATTGGTCGTAGATCTTCCGACTTTCTGGAACTGAGAGAGCTTCATAGGCTTCGGCAACTTCGACAAACTTCTGCTTCGCGGTTTCGTTACCTCTGTAGTCTTCATTAGTTGAGTAATTGATAAAATTAAAGTTTGGTATCTATACGGATTCTTATCTGGGTGGTATTTCTTGCTTAGTGTTCGGTATGCGCGCTTGATCTCTTTATCAGATGCTTGTTTGTCGATCCCGAGAAGCTGAAGAGTATTAGCAGATGAAATTGGTCCCATGAGCTTGGCTGTTGAATGAGATTTCATGTACCTTATAAAAGTCTTCGGTACATGCTGCAAGTTGCAGTAGACACAGCAGAAGGAAGGACGCTGAAGGGAGCTTCATTGCGCCTGAGATGCGCTCGCAATTAAGTACCTAACCCAATTCAAGGCTCTAGAAATTGAAGGAGTAAATTACAAAGGTAAATTGAAAATGAGGACTAGGGATTCATCTCAATTTCGACACGAAGGACAAAAGTGAAGAGAATAAAATACAAGGGGAAGAGGGGGCAATCTTTGGAGAAATGTACAACCAAAGATACCAGATTGCCAAATCCCAGATTAGCAAGGGGCTCGGTCTCGGAGAAACCTCAACCACCGACACAAGGCTAGCCCTCATTACACAATTACCAAATCGGGCATAGTATCGACGGTCGTCGTGAGTATTATTTTGTCTTGCCTGCAGTCTTCTGCCACTCTCCTCTCCATCTGTCGGTACTCCTCTGTGACCAGCTTTCTTGTGCACCTAGGCTAATATCTCTTCACAGACCTGGCAACCGTCTTCGGCGACAATGGCCTCCAAAAAGTATGCGCTTGTTCCTATGGACGAGGACGACCTAGGTCCAGCAAAGGTCGTTGAAAAGAAGAAGGAGAAGCGCAGACATGGCGACAAGTCTTCGCGGCGCGAAAAGAGCACACGAGATCGAGAACGGAGCCGAGAACGGTCGCCCCGACGCGAATTTGAACATCATCGATCCAAGGCCATACGAAGAAGAGATGCGAATGAGGATATTGAAGACCGCTGGGGCGACGAGGAGTATTTGTCGGAAGAAGAACCAGAGTTTCAAGAATCTGCGTCAAAACGCATCAAGACGGACCATGAACCTGAGGAGGAGTTAGATATGTCGGAGGAGGCCATCGCAGAAAGAGAGAGGCAGAAGGACCAGGCTGAAAAAGATGCTTTCGCAAAGCGATTAAATTCTAAGGATAAAGATAAGACTAAAAAGCTCGTGGAAGACAGGTCGTCAACGAAGGATGGCAAGGACTTGGCGCAGAGGAGGCTTCTAGCAGAGGATGCAGCGGCACGAAAAGCTGCACTCCCTGGCCTTAGGGATATCTCAAGACAGCAATACCTGTCAAAACGGGAAGCTGAAAAGCTAGCTTTACTTCGAAAACAAGTCGCCGAGGAAACTGAGGAGTTGAGGAGTGGCGTTCGATTATCAGAGAGGGAGAAAGCGGAATTCGCAAAGAACAGAGAGCTCCTTCGACTAGCAGACGAACGATTGAGGATCGATGACCATCTTGACGGCTATGCTATGCCCGAAGACTATATCACCGAGAAAGGGAAAATAGACAGAAAGAAAAAGGAAGAAGCTTTGACGAAGCGATATGTTGAACGAGACGAATATGGCCACGAGAAATATGTCACAGAACATGACGAGTGGGAGAGGGAGCAATTAGCAAAGACCAAGGCACAGATTAAAAGTACTGAACGTGTCGACACTGGCGAGTATGATTATGTACTCGATGAGGAACAAGGCATCAAATGGGTCATGGACTCGAGGTTGCCAGGAGAGGGAAAAGGACTAAGCAAGGAGGAACGGTTCTTAGCGGAACAGCTTAAGGCTGCCGAAAAGAAAGCATTATCAATGGAAGAGACGAGAAAAAGTCTACCCATATACCAATACAGAGATCAGTTTCTAGCAGCACTCGAACAATATCAGATTCTAGTTATCGTTGGAGAGACTGGTAGCGGTAAAACAACGCAGCTTCCTCAATATCTGCACGAAGCTGGATATACGAAAGATGGGCTCAAAGTAGGATGCACGCAACCTCGCCGAGTAGCTGCGATGAGTGTAGCAGCTCGTGTTGCGGACGAAATGGGAGTCAAGGTGGGAAACGAAGTCGGATATTCCATTCGATTCGAAGATTCCACCAGCGACAAGACCGTTCTCAAATACATGACTGATGGTATGCTGTTGCGAGAATTCATGACAGAACCTGACCTAGGAGGCTACTCTGCGTTGATGATTGACGAGGCACACGAACGGACTGTCCATACCGATATACTGCTGGCACTTGTGAAGGATCTAGCAAGAGAAAGGCCCGAGATGAAGCTTCTGATCTCTTCTGCTACGATGAATGCTGCAAAGTTCGCCGAGTACTTCGACGACGCTCCTATTTTCAACATCCCCGGTCGAAGATATCCCGTTGATATTCATTACACCCCTCAGCCAGAAGCAAATTATCTCGCTGCTGCTATTACCACAGTCTTCCAAATTCACACGACGCAGGGAAAGGGCGACATCTTGGTCTTCTTGACTGGTCAGGATGAGATCGAGGCGGCTGAGCAAAATATCACTGAAATTTCTCGGAAGTTAGGCAGTCGGGTGAAGGAGTTGGTCATATGTCCCATCTATGCAAACTTGCCTTCCGAGCTGCAAAGTAAGATTTTTGAACCAACTCCAGATGGCGCACGAAAAGTCGTGTTGGCTACCAACATTGCTGAAACCAGTTTGACTATCGATGGAATCGTGTATGTCATTGACCCTGGTTTCGTGAAAGAGAATATCTATAATCCTGCAACGGGCATGTCAAAGTTGGTGGCGGTGCCCTGTTCTAGAGCTTCGGCGAATCAGAGAAGTGGTCGTGCTGGTCGTGTAGGGCCTGGAAAATGCTTCCGTTTATATACCAAATGGGCGTTCATGAATGAGATGGAAGAAAGCACAACACCTGAAATTCAAAGAACGAACTTGAACGGCGTCGTCCTTCAACTCAAGTCCCTTGGCATTAACGACCTCCTCGAATTCGAGTTTATGGATCCCCCACCCACTGAAACCCTGATTGGAGCTCTGAATCAGCTTTTTGCTTTGCAGGCGCTGAATCATAAAGGCGAACTTACCAAAATGGGACGGCAAATGGCCGAGTTCCCGACGGATCCCATGCTCGCCAAAGCAATCCTCGCTGCTGACAAACTCGGTTCCGTGGAGGAAGTTCTCTCCATCGTGTCCATGCTCTCAGAGGCATCTGCACTTTTCTTCAGGCCGAAAGACAAGAAAATCCATGCCGATAGTGCACGGGCTCGATTCACAGTGAAAGAAGGCGGCGATCATCTAACAATGCTGAATATTTGGAATCAATGGGTCGATAGTGATTTTAGCCCTATCTGGGCCAAAGAGAATTTCTTGCAGCAACGTTCACTTACCCGTGCCCGAGATGTTCGCGACCAGCTCGCAAAGCTTTGCGAACGTGTTGAAGTTACCTTGTCAAGTTGCGGTGCCACTGATCTTGTGCCCATTCAGAAGGCTATCACTGCTGGATTTTTCCCCAACGCGGCTCGCCTTCAGAGAGGAGGCGACAGTTATCGCACGGTCAAGAATAGTACCACAGTGTATATCCATCCTTCATCAGTGCTGATGGACTCGAATCCACCGATCAAAATGGTTATATATTATGAGCTGGTTCAGACGACGAAGGAATATATGCGAAGCGTGCTGCCTATCAAACCCGAATGGTTGCACGAAGCTGCGCCACATTTCCATAAGAAAAAGGATCTGGAGGCACTGGAGGAAAGGAAGATGCCAAAGGGCGATCGTAGTCGTATGTAAAATATTAATACAAATGTGGCAGGTCAGGTGAAGCTGATATAAAATGCAACATGTTGCTCACGACGTTCATGGATGACTAGTTGGAACTTGGGTTGCTACAGGTGCATGAGGCTAGGCGGGTATTGGCATAGTTTGCCTGAACGCCCAGTTCGCAGACAAAATAATTCTTATCACCCACACCTTTTCCCCTCTCTATATATTATTTTCTTTCCTTTCATATCTCGTGTATCTGCATTCTGTACTTTGTCGTACCCTTATTTTCAAGATGATTAACAAAATTCTTGAGGTAGCAATGCACCTCGGGGGTCCAATTATCTTTATGTCAATTTCTGGCTGGTATGGAATTCGTACATTCTTCCAATTGCTTTTCAGTTTCCAGTTCCGCACTCTTCTCAGCATATCCGCCTTCAAAAAGGTGTGGTTCGCCAACTTCTGGTCTGTGTATGGTCCCGGGGTGGGAGAAGACCCCGTTAGACCAATTGCTGAAAAGGCATACGGTGTTGTTCTTGATATTGGTAGTCTCTCACCATCTTCTTGCGATCGATGGCAGCTGATGTCCATTAGGCCCTGGGGCTGGTGACTGGCTTGCGCTTTTTGATAAAAGTAAGATCACGAAGATCTATGGGGTCGAGCCCAATGCCGATCACTATGACCTCCTGCGGAAGAGAATCAAAGCCGCTGGTATGGTCGATATTTACGAGATTATTCCCACTGGCGTGGAGGGTATTCACGAGCATGGGATTGCGGAGGAGAGCTTTGATAGTATAAATTCCTATCCCGCATCGGACTCTTATGATTCAGGGATCATGATACTAATACGAAGTAGGTGTTGTCACAATCCAATGTCTCTGCAGCATCCCAAAGCCTCAGGAAATGATCGCAAGTCTCTACAAGTACATCAAACCTGGGGGCCAATGGGTTGTCTTCGAGCATGTTATCACTCCTCACACGGGGTGGATTTCTTGGTACCAAGGTAGGCCCATACCCGTCATTTAAAACTCACAACTTGTAACAATACTTATATATTTCTTAACAGCGGGAATTGATATTTTCTGGCCGCATTTCCTTGGTGGATGTAGTATCACGAGGGACACTGGAAGCTGGTTGCGGGAGGCCGGAGAGTGGTCTAGTGTCGACTTGAAGCAGCCGGATAGTGAGCCTTATTGTCATGTCGTTCCGCATGCTGTGGGTGTTTTGGTCAAGTAGATAGATGAGTTTTGGAGGAAGTCATACTTGGGGTAAGAACATTAACTACTTGAGGGGGGAGATGTATGACGCAAAGTGAAAGTCTGGTTTATTGTCACTCGATTCATGCATGAGAAGAGGCTGTTAGAACTAGGCGTGTATGAAGAATTCAAATTACTTTCCAGATTAATGAGTTCAGAAGACAATAATAAATATGTTTAGATGAGGTGAAGCTGCCTTAGCGTTTTGATTGGCTAGGCGAGCGACCAGGAGGTCCTAGTTAGCTTAGTCATGCTCGAAGCTCTTAATCGCGATAAGATATCCCAAAAACATTTTCCTTCTCTAAGCTCTGCCAGCCCAACAGCAACATTCCTGGTTTGCATTCACAGTTCTGTACCTCGATGCATTTGTCTTCTTACTTGCCTCCAGGCCGGCATCCAAATCACAGCCCATGACGGTTCCTTGGAATCGGGCGCAATCACCGGAGATGCGTCCAGGTCATCTGGATGCCCCGCCATCAGCCGGACTATTTGCAAATAACAATGACGACGACACAGATGAATGGGAATACGAATATTCTACAACCGAAACAGAGGCAAGGTACCCTGCTTATAGTTATAAAAAATACCATACTTACAGACTGCAGTCATACTATGTTACCCTCGACCTAACGACTTCCACAGCTCCTGCACAAAGGAGAGCACGACAGAAAAGAAGGGGAGTAGATACTAAGAACCCAGAAAATAATGGACCCAAATGGAAGAGTGCCGGCATGGGATTAGCGAAGAGGCATCTCGAGCCTGCGCCAAAGATTGGGATTTCTCTAGAAGATGAGGGCGAGGTAGAAGCGGAGGAGAACGACGATAACGAACAAGATGAAGGGGACTTGGACGTCAACGGCGAAAAGGACGTGCTTATCACTGCGGATAGTGGGGAGATTAGAAATCCCAGTCAGGTCCAGATTCTCGGCCTCGATACGGAAGACCCAGTTGTTTCGTATGGTGGGAATGTCTTCTCTTGTCGCTGGGAGCAGACCATCGGCACGGAACTACTCTTCACGGAGTACGATCCCAAAAATCCATCACCAGTTCTACGGTCGCTCCCTGGAGGGGTGGATCTCCTTGGAATAAGTTCCGCTCGTATCGTCTCGGAGGCAGCTCGACTCGATCCCATCGACCACGAAAAGACTGACAACGTATATCGGGAGACTCGTGGCAGAGGTAGACGAGGAAGAGGTAGTAGGGGCAAAATCAGAGGCAGAGGCACACGACGCGGCGCTAAGTTCTATATTCCTATCGGCAAGCATGCAAACAGGAAACGAAAAGAACAAGGTCAGTTTTTGGAGGCCATGACGGGAATTAAAGCTGCTAAGGGCGAGGATGACGCCGTGACTGTTGTTGCAATAGCGAGAAAAGCCAACAAGGTGTGGAGGCAGCACGTTGAAGGAGAGAGAGTTGTGGAACGGAAGAAGCTGGAGAAAGCTGCCGCGAAGACTGGGAGGAGAGCCGAGGAGGCAAGGGCTAGGTTGGCAGAGATGGATAGGCAGGACGAGGTAGCAACGGCAATACGAGGCAGTATGGCTATCAGACGGCCAAGCAAAAGAGAGGGCAGGCAGAAGAAAGTTGGAAGGAGACGAAAGAAGTCTCCTGAGCCTGCGGAATCACCTTTCACACGTCAACGTCAACTGAGCTACAATCTGGATGGCAGTCCTTTCGAGGGTTATGGGGAGGATATGTCCACACCAACTCCGCAGCGGTGGTCTGATCTTGAAGACGACATGGACATGACTGGGATGGCTTCTATGGAGAACCATGGAGGCATCTATGAATCGAACATTCTTGACCAGAATAATTATGGGCTGAATAGCTATGGAGATAGTAGCATAGCGTATGGCGATTATGGCGATGATGGTTTATATGATGAGGACGCACCCGGCGAGGACGATGATACCCAGATGCCTTATGAGTGGCAATATTGATATTGATATTGATATTGATTTAGTGGCAGGCGTCAACGGATAGGTAGAAACGGATTTGCTCTCGCGAGCTGAAGATAGCATAGAGAAATCATATGGCATGGCCGTTGTCGAGATCAATCTAAGATTAGTCACCGAAAGGCCTTGGCGGGCACGACTCTCGACGTATTGTTTGTCAAAGTATATTGTATGCACAAGTACCTTCCCTCCAGTCGGTCACATCCAGGAAACCAGCTGCAAAATACAACCTGGATCATGGCCATCTACTATTGGTCTCCCTAGATCAGTCAAGCACACAGACTGGAGTCCCGAGAGTTCGGACAACGCCACAAGCCTTCTTCTACAAACCTTAAAACATTTTACTAAGAGCTGCTTCTTAAACATCGATTTCACCGTATCAGCTCAACGCTACAGAGAAATTTGTGCTTCTGGTCGCTTGTACGCAGTGGAATAGTAGGGAATAGTCATGATAATTAAGATGTCTACACGGAGAACAAGGCTAAGTGGTAATCCTGGGGTACGAGGTCTTGTGCAGTGCCAAGAGTATCCGGTCTTGCTGATGGCGTCCGTGGCAAGTCTAATCATACTATTTATGGTGGACTTCAAGCATAACACCTTGACATCGCTGCATTATACCCAGCAGCAAAAAGAAATTATCGAAGAAAAAGCGATTCTCCGCCAACAAATCCAATGCTACAGTAGGCTTGCTTCTACTTAAATTCTGAGCTTCCCGTTCGTATCCGTTGTTTTACCTCAACTCACACAGAAATGCTCTGGTGATCTGCTTGTAATACTGCTCTTTGTACGACGCGTTCATTCGCTGCCGTCCGTCCAATCTTTTAATTCTTATACTTGCACCTATATTTTCACTCCCACTTTCCGTCTCAGCATCTTCAATATGAGGGTCCGACACTCACTTGCAGGTTTACTGCCATTGCTACATGTGACTCTTTCGCTAGCAGCTTGTTCAAATAACCTTTTGATTGATGACTATTCGAAATTTGCAAGTAATACTAATTCTCTTGGGCAATATACTGCAGGTAAGTAGATTTCTAGGAACGGAAGGGATCTGGCTAATAGTTATAGATGATGGTACAACTAAAAATCTCAAGGCGGATGCTGTGAACAAGAAAATTACCTTTACAGCAACTGCAGATAGTTCTTACTTCTACACACAATTTAATTGTGAGAAGGCTATTACGGATCAATACAATTCAATCACCTTCCCCATCAAGGGCCCAGCTGGTGCACAATTTACAATTGAGCTTCAAACTTTTACCAGCTGCACGACTACATCGAAATACACAAGCTATTACACGGATATTACTGGAGTGACAGGATCAACACAAACAATTACTGTTCCCTTGAGTAAATTTGGGACCGCGAATCTCAATGCCATTGGAAGCATTGTATTTGAGCAATTTAGTGTTTCTGGTGCTTGGGAAATTGGCATTACGCAGTTGGTTTGTGCTAATGCCGCGTCGAGCAGTGCTGCCCTCAGCTCAACCAAAGCTGCTACTTTAGCCAGTAGTTTAAAGCCTTCGTCGACGCTTTCAACTAGCACTCGGCCATCCACCACAGGTGCTACTACTCCCATTACTTCAGCGAGCAAGTCGACGAGCACTACCAGCGGTAACAAGGTCCTTTCTAGCAGTGTCACAGCTTCTGCTCCAGCTGGACAATGCACTCCACTTCTACTAGACGACTTCGCTTCTCAGTCCCGATTGACATTTTTGTTCTATAATGCTATGCTGCAGCCCTCGTCAGATGATGGCACTATGGCTCCGGTGACTGGGCGAGTCGACACCTCAACATCAGTAATTGTATCCAATAACCACTTGACTTTGACCTCTCTTGCAGATGGGTCGTCATACTGGTATACACAAACTGGATGTGTGAAGGCAGCCAACATTTATGGCGGGATTGGAATGACTATCAAGGCACCCGGGGGTACGACAATGGGCATTGAACTTCAGACCGCCGAAGACTGTACGACCACAAATCCGGTACTCAACGATCTTTCGTCTACAGATCTCGGATGGACATTTGATGGGACTGAGAAGTACTATACAATCCCTTTCAGCAAATTCCAGGGTCTCGATACGGACCATATCGTGACCGTCCTCTTCTCAAGTATCACTAATCCCGTTACTTTCGGACCGATTGCCTTTTACTGTGGTAACACCGGGACTGCATATCCAGTACCAAGTACAGTAGCTGTAGTCGAGCCCTCTTCAACGGTCCCTGTAACGACTGGACCCTCGGCCTTCGTGGTTGATACATTCGATAGCGCAGACTCCAATAACCTTGGTTTCTATCATGGTGGTGATGACCCAACGACGTACACGCAATCCGGCAACAAGTTGACCATCAACACAAAAGGGAATTCGGACCTCTCCTGGTACACACAATTAACCGACGGCTGCACCGACTTCACTCCCAACGATAATAGTTACGTCCACATTGCCTACACAGGTAGCAATGCCTTCACAGTCGCACTTCTCCAACACAACCCAACCTGCAACGATAGTCTAAACCCCTACCCCCAAACCTGGGACTCCGTAGAAGCAAGTCGATACTCCAACAGCGCCAAAACCGACATCTACATCCCGCTCTCCCACTTCTCAGTCGACCGCTCAAAAACTATCGGTTTCTCTTTAAAGGGATTTTACACCACCGTCAGCACCACAATCTCCAAAATAGAAATCCTTAAAACAGTTCCAACAAACACATTAGTCCCATCCAAACTCCCCACAGCACCTCTAATCTTCTCCTGTACACGCCCAAACTCCTTCGCCTTCGCAATCGACGACGGAGAACCAAGATTCGCCCAACAAGTAGTAAAAGCTGTAGCCGATGCCGGTATTCATGTTACATTCTTTACAGTAGGCGCTGCATTACTCGATTCATCAACAAACCTAACAGCAGTATACAACGGAATGTTACAAGCAGGACATCAAGTAGCCTACCATTCATTTACCCACCCACCAATGGAAGGGCTCCCCACCCTCGCATCAATAGACTGGGAACTTCAAAACGACATATCAGCCGTACAAACAACCCTAGGCCTAACATCAACCTATTTCCGACCACCATTCGGAACAGAAGGAGCACGAATCCGTCAACGTCTCGCTTCCTTAATCCCAAATTCTAAATTTGTAGAATGGAGTGTTGATGTTCAGGATTATTTATGGGCCGAATCTTCTACGCCTGAAAACCAAATTACTAACTTTCAGAGTGATGTTGATAAGGGGGGTAATTTGGTCGTTATGCATTATTTGTATCAGAGTACTGTGGATTATATTCCGCAGTTTATTGCTATTGCTAAGGGGACGGGGAAGAGGTTGATGAGGGTTGATCAGTGTTTGGAGGATCCGGATGCGCCGCCTTTGTAGGTAGGTGGAAGTTGAGACTTGGTGTTTGGGGTTTGGGATTTGGGGTTGAGATTGCGTATATATGGAAATATTACTACTTTGGCACTGACAAAGATGGGTTTTGGTGCCGAGACTATTATATTACTGTCTTGCATTAAATACCTTGATTTTAGTTAAGTATTGTTAGGTCCATGTTCCCAGGTCTTTGAATTGTTTTACATTATTCTCTATATATTACAAAAAGTACATAAATTTCGTTAGACTTCTGTTTTTCACACTCATCAGCTTTGTAACTTAGGGAAAGCAGAAGGGGAACAAGAGAGGTGACTTCTCTTACCTTACTACACTTGATTCACACTTATACCCCTGAATAACGCCAAGCACTTTTACCTTCTTTTGCCATGCTCGCTATTCATATTCCTGACCCTGATGTCTGCTGAATTTCCCAACTCTAGTGCCTTGATAGCCACCTACCCAGAATAATCCCTATCCTCTCGTCCTCGCAGAAAGCGAATCAGAAACTGTAATGAATTTCATCCTGTAACATCGGTGGTAACTCTACATCCTGGCTAGCATGATATCGACTATGGCTACCTTGCCCTGCACTAACGGTGTTGACAAGTGCCTTGCGATGGTGATTTCTCGAGGCAGCTTCGTTTTGAGCAGCTATACAGATCCTATCCCATTCATCGAAGTCTTCCTGTCGAGTATTCGGGGTTTTCTGCGGCTCTGAAAGTCTTTCCAATTCAATGTCAATGCTCCTTTTACTTTTATGGCGATTGAACTTGGATCTGTTGTGCAGTTAGTCGTTGTATCACAAATGCCACGAGATCACGAACCTTTTAGGTTTCTGAATCCAGAGACTAAAAATCTCGAGTAACGGCTTCAGGGTTGCTAGAGATGCTGTGATAATAGTCATTCCGATTTCGAGGACTATTGTAATGTCGATGGAAAATAGATCATCTATAGTAATTAGAAGAGGCCTTGTCAATCGAAAAGACCATAGTGTTCTACTTACAAGTAACGTCTTTTGTTAAATGCAGAGCCCATAGGAAATTGAATCGTGCTATATTAACACCGGTAATACTGTAGACCATGAGTATTCTAAATTCTATCGATGGATTCTGACGAACCTGATGCCTAATCCAAGAACGATGCTCACTAATATCTTAGTCTTACGCTCCAACCGTTTCTTCCAAATCAGAATAATTGGAATAATTGTAAATATTGCATCAGTCACTAAACTTATGGCAGCACTTGTGTACGTTAGGCCGATAAACGTCGGTCTACTGATGCAAGACCCCTGAATAGAGGAGTCCCAATAGAAGCCTGGTGGCCAACACTGAAAAGCCGCTATGAAAATAAAGCACAGGCTACAAACAGTGCAGAAAGTGGCAGTCCACACAAGAATCCGTTGCTGCAGTGTCGATTGTGTAATCCGAAAAAGCAAGATCGCAATTGATATCTTTATCACTACAGTAGTGACAAAGTAAAGAAGTTCGGAAATATAAAAAATCTAATACTTGTTAGCTTTTGAATGTATCCAAACACATCGAACTTTACATACCTTTAGTATCTGGCTAATATGCTCCTGCGACAAATTCTGGGAATGCTTGCCGAACCCGAGCTTTACAGCCCAAAGCGAAAGGCCTATAAGAACTGTGAAGAAGAAGAGAGCCGATAGAATAAGATAATCATCGGCGCCAAAATCGCCGACGATGAATTTCCGTACATACACCCGAGCCGTAGTAGTAATCCAAGATAAAGCAAGAAGTACTCCAAATAGCGCTGATCGTCCAACTACTTCGGTCATGTCTAAGCTTAGCGACGAGAAAGCACGAAAGAGCACTATTAAGCCATGGAAAACGTCCTGATGTACAAGATCAAGCTCAAATAAATGGAACCTCCGATAGATAACATACTAGTTGAACTAAGACTATATAGCCTATGACGATTGAAAATTTTCATAGCCTGTGCGTGAATAGAGTTGCTCGCTTGAGACTTCGTCTAATGACTGCTGCGAACTCTCCGCTCTCTTGTGTAGCAAAGTTACCAGGATTGTTTGCCAGTCGCAACATTTTATTAGCCGTGCACATTTAATCAAGGGTCCTAGGTTTGCGGATGACGCTGGTATAAAAGTATATTTGGCTGTAACTAGAGCATCGCCACCGCTAAATGAATCTAAATTCCCCGTCCGCCTCGCTGCAAGGTAAAAGGGTTTAATAATTTAAGTGGTCAGAGCACCTTGTCTAATTTTTTTGCGCAGGCTCAAATATATTCTGTTGCGAAGGCCAACGTACCACGTACACTACTACTTGTACTACTGTAGGACTTTCTAGAGGCCTGATAGGGCTGGGGCGACCAGATTTTATTTGTTCAATAGTACGGAGAACTTCCCCAATTACCTTTGTGCTTAGAAGAAATTTGGGCTTTATTTACAATATGGGGGGTATAGTGCAGCAGGTACTGTATTGTACAGTATCTTTACAGTACACATGTGACGTAAGTCTAGCGCTTATCATTACTGCAAAAGGCAAAAGTTCGTTCAGTTATTAAGATGGTAATTAACATATAGCCTCGCTTCATATAGGAACCTAACTTTACACCCCCAGTTGTTGAATTCAACTAGAAGTTTTCCCGTTTCAGTGTGCGAAAAGTTTGGCACGAGTCGTAAAGGCAACCTGCTGATTCCTCGACAGTAAGGAAAGAACCCTTGCAATTTTATGGCTCGCGATCTAGGCGTTTAATCTCCTGAATCGTTCCAGCCTCACCGACTTCCTTTGGACCGTGGCAGCCGGGAATAAAGTGCCGTTCCTTACTTACTTTTCTGGCTCTAGATCAGAAGCTCCTCCCACCGATCTTCGAGCAAACTCTGCTTTCCCCCTAATGCATGTCGCACGCAAAGCTCGTTTCTAGAAGGTCTTTTGTGCATTAGTCTTGACGTTATTAAGCATTGCTGATCCGGTACCCACCGAACCCGTTCGATCAATCCCCCTGAACATTCGCAATGTTAACTTTCTCTCCGTTTGGCTCTAACCACCCTAGACCGCCATGTTCTCTATCAAACGAAGTGTGACTATTGCAGTATGAATCCTTTCGTGGTGTTATCGAGTCAACCATTGAATAGTGGAGTAACATCTTGAAGTGCTTATCAAAGTCAACACAATTCTAAATTGTTGGTGGAAAGTTGACGCTTTCTAATTATTGTTAGCATGCTAGCAAAATCTGCAAGCTGTAAAACTGTCGTGCTTTTGCTTCCAGGACCTCCTATGCCAACCAAAAACCACATGGTCATGTTTTAGACCCATATTACTCCCAAAAAACACATGTCTAGAGCGCAGTCAACACAACTGACACGACAAGGGTTTCTGAAGGGGGTATAGAACTGTACGTGGCAAGAACCTCAAAATCAGGGGTACCTAGGCTGTCAATAAGCACCGTGTTATGCTAACAATCATTCTCTTACGTTAAGGGAGTTATTTTCCCGCCTCCATTGCGGTAGTGTGCATGTGAGTTGTGCTAAGATATTTACGCGCGTAACAACCAGCATAGTTCTTCAACCACTGTACAGTAGGTACTCGTGGTACCCGATGGAATTACAAATTCGGAATCCCGACCTAGGCAGTGATTGCCATTCATCCGGTATACCACACAAGAATAAGATTTAGTTCTCCGGGGGGTCCGAGTTCAAAAATGTCGATTCAAAGGAATTCATAATCTCTCAGGAAATAAATAACCATTCAAGACTGACTTGGCCATGCGGTTGCATTGACACAATTGACCACAATGGAAGAGATCAGCTCTAGCATAATCTCTCCCAGAGTCGACGAGAGATTCACGAATATGAATGCAACTCAACGAAAAAAAGGCTATTGGTGTGACTGCAATGCTGAACTTCTTTAGTCTAAATGGACTGCTAAATCGTTCCAATAAGAAGCAGGAGGCTAGGTAAATTTACTAGGTTGCTCCAACTGCTTCGATTTGGTCCAAGTTACAAAAGTATGATCAACTAAGGCAAGCGCTCGTTCGGCAACTACATCCGACTAGAACAAAGAAGATTGGAAGGACCCAGTCAGACATAATTGGAGAGTGATGCTTCCGCTCTGTAGCTACGAGGTAGAAGATTCTGTTCATTCATGCCTAAAAATCTGAACAGGGACATCAAATAAACCGAGCTCATTCAGGAAGTCAGAACAAGGACGTTCTATTCGGAGGAGAAATAAGTGGCCGAAATTGGCACAGACCCCAACACCAAACCTGTTCTATACTCTTTTTTTTTCGCCCTCCTACTCTCCTAAATTGAGAAAGTCTTTCGTATAACTACTGTAAGTCTATTAAATTGCTCTCTAGCCCATTTCATCACTAAAACTCGGTGTCGATAATGTGCAAATAATTCGATTTTTTATGTTGCGGCCTGTGCCAATTTTGGCCACTTATTTCTCCTCCGAATAGGACGGATTATCAAGGGAGATATTTATCAAAGCGGTGGTGAAAGCGGCTAGAACAAATAGACTTCAGGAGCGTTTTCTAGCGCCAGTACCGATTTTTTACCAGCTTTTAAGGAACTTCAACGTAGTGGTACTGAGGATTTATTAGCGAGCTACACACTAAGCGATAATATTGTTCGAGGGCCAGCAGAGATCCGTGATTGATATTGTTTCCGGATTACTACTTCGAAAGGACATTAATTTTGTTTCCTAGTATGACCGGGTTTGAAAACAACCACTGATGCTTATTCAAGATGCCGTCCGTCTTCTATTTTCGCATTTTCGTCTCAGCCGTGTTTGTTCCTCGAATGAAGCTGAGGCTAGACTACTCCAGACTATCCCTTCCTTCGTATATTGGCCAACGCTTAGGCTATAGGGACGTGCAATAAGGTATCGATTAAACAGAGCAGTTCTAGCCAATAAACTTCCTATATTTACCTCTGAGACGCGTTAAGCGATTGTAGACGAGCAGAGTGTCCAATCCTTGCCCACATGACCAATATACGAAGGAAGGGATAGGGCTATACTATTTCCGCAGAGTTAGTATCTACATCTTAAGTATTTTCCTAAACCATAATCTCTGAATAAAAAATCCTCCTTTAATGTTAGAAAGGTCAAATTCGTTATTATCACTTAGAACAACTCCTTGAGAGACATATCCAAAATGTAACTACATTATTGATTGTAGAAGATGTTATACATATTAATTAACTATATATTCCATAGGTATATCCAAACTCTATCATAACAAACTAAAAAGAAATTTTTACCATGAGCTGAAGCCACACATCTAAAAACCACAACTCTTAATTTTCCCCGCTCCTAGAGTTTAAGCTGACTCCTAGGACCCGTCCGTATCCTCTCCCCATAAACCCTAAAAAATAGCGGCACAGGAGCCAAAGCCAGCGCACAAAACCCTAAAAGACTATTCCCCCACCCTAGTCCAATAGCATTATAAAGCTGTAATCCGAAAAGCGGAAATAATGCTCCGAAGAGACTGCGTAATACAGCATTAGCAGCAATAGCACTCGCTGCAAAAGTAGTAAAGGCGTCGACGAGATAAGCTTGAATGGACATCATAAGAGCGATCATTCCGAAACCTGTTATAGCTGTACCGATTTCAGGGACGATCCAATGGACTTTATATTGAGCAGCCCAGCCGTACATGAAAAGTCCAGCTGGTAAGCAGAGGGATGCTGGGACTGTGATGATGAATGGTAAACGATCTTCCGCTTTGAGAGGTACCCCAGATGCTATGACGCGCTTAATGTTGCGATCACTCAGGACCCCAACATAGAGGAGACCGGTAAGCGTTCCAACTCCTGAACCTAGGAAGGAGAGACCAGCTGCTTCGGCATTGAACCCGTATTGGTCTCTGAAGACGAATGTGAATGTTGTGAAAAGGATATAGAGGAGTCCGTAGGCAACGGCTGTGTAGACACACATAAGAGTGACGATGGGAGAGAAGAGGAGCATTTTAGCTGGGCGTATGATGCTGACTTTGAGGATTTCCTTTTGTGTCTTGCCGGGGTCTAGTTTAGAGCGAAGATTCATGTTACCAGTTTCCTTTTGGAGACGGGCAGTTTTGCGCTGGAGAAGGACCGGGGCGTAAGTTTCTTTCAAGAAGACGAAGGAAGCTACTATTATAACTCCCGACTAGTTTTTGCGTGTTAGATAGAGAACGTGATGGGATATTGCAAGGAATGAATTTTGGGAACATACGACCAGGGATAGAATCCAAAACACCCATCTCCAGCCCTTTGCCTCAACAATATACCCACCAACAACAGGACCAATGATAGGACCTAGGATTGGTCCAACTGACCAAAGACTCAGTGCGGCTCCTCTCTTTTGAGGTGGCATCATATCTGAGATGGAACCACCTCCACAAGTGATAACAGCGACACCGAAAACGCCCGCTAGAAAACGGACGACGATCAAGAAAGGGATCGAGTTGGCAACGGCGGAGATGATAGTAAAAATTAGGAAGAAAACATTGCAGACGTTGTAGACTCTGACACGGCCATAAATTTCACTGAGAGGCGCGAGGAGTAATGGGCCGAAAGCAAATCCAAGAACGAAGATGGAGACTACCATTGTTGCAATTACTGAAGAGTCGGTGTTGAAGTCTTCCATAACTAGTGGTATACCAGGTGCGAACATAGATGAAGCAAGAGGTCTAGAACGGTCGATTAGTAAATTTCTTTTGCTGCAATCAAGATAATAAAGACTAACGTGAGAAAAGTAATAAAGGATAATAAGGCGACTTGTGCCCATTGCTGTTTACTCGACCAATTTTTGGGATTTGCTGGATCTTCATTCTCTGGCTGTTCCCAGTCGACAATATTTGGATCTAATGCACCTGTGGAATTCTGTGATTGACTCGCTTCGATGTCCCTTTCCGGTGTGTTTGCTTCTAGGTCAGAATCGGTGTTACCACTCTCCTTCTCTCCCTTCTCCTTCTCAGGGGGGAAGCCATTCGCCAAGCCATCTGTTGACATTCTGATATGATTTAGTTGACTTGAAACTACTCCTTCGTCCGATGTGTGCTTTGAAGCAAAGATAAGCTGAAGGAAATGCAGAGCAATGAGAGTATATGAGGAATAGAGAAAAATAAAACACCATAATGCGGGTTACAGATAGCCTTTAACGAAATATCAAGTTGTTATTTGCTGGGCGTTCGGGGCGCTCGCATACAAATACGACGGGGTACGAGTTTCTGCGAACGAGTCCGAGTTGAACTCGGGTTTTCGGGTTGGGGCGCCACCAAAAGAAGCGGTGACTGGCAAAGAAGAAGAACGGATACGGATCAGATGCTGAGGAAGTGCACGAGAAGCCTCTAGCGAGCAAATCAAGAGCTCTCTCCACGACTTGCATAAACTTATGCATAGTAATGCTCAATAGAAATGCGATTAGCGACGAGTGACAAACGAGAGAAGAATACCCACTAAGCATTGCTGACCACCAAAAGATAGAAAACTGGAGATACTGATACTGTGCTGCAGTGACAAGTACTGAACATGGCACCAGCCGCCGTCCAGGACGGTTGACGAGGACACGAGTACTTTGATTGAAACAGCTGCGTATCCTTTACTCGTGAGTTTCAAATCTTTGGCGAAAAACTTACGCATATCGACAACTATCAAAGAGCATTGAGAAATATAGTTGGCTTTACCCCATATATCACTAGACCTCCATGTTAGTACTGGCTAGAACATCAGCAGACCTTTGTTGCTTACGCCTACGATTAGGCATAGCAATGGAGGATAGAGTCAACAATAGACGCGGATGCAGTATAATCTTTCGGAAAGAGATGAAACGCAAATCACGATCTCAAAGGCACAAGCTCTGCTCTGCTCCGCTCTAGCCTTCATTGGGAATTTAAGTCTAGGTCGCCATATCGTAAATCGCATATCGCATGCAGTTACTACCTAGCATATTGCAGTACGAGTATAGCAAGCCTTTTCTTCTCGGCATTGGCATATTTTGATGCCAGAAAACTTTTCGGACGGAGTTAGAAACTCCTCCAATTGCTAACTTCCATAATTACTGACGTAGTAAATTCCACTATTGCAGCAAAAGACCATTGGCAAATTTACCAGTAGTACTGGTTGTATCCAGTAAAGGACATACGAGAGGAAGAGGCAATGCAGAGAAGCAATCAACAAGTTTTTATAGTCGCCTGTTATTGCATCACAGCTTGGCGTTGTGCTCTTTATTCGCAGCTTTTGATACGCCCAGTCGTCTCCAACTTTCAAATCCTTCCCCGCTAGGCACGTAATGGCAGAGCTTAATCGAAACATCATCATTGGGGCATGGGATGACTAACCTACACTTAGAGCTGCAATCTATCTTTTGAAGTAGTGGTGTGCCGGCAACTGCGATTTGAGGTTTAAGTGGTGCTTCGGCTATGTGGTGTGGTCTCGGAGGTTGATTAATGGACCGGTTACCATGTCAGCTAGGCAATGCAATACAGGACCTTCGCCCCTTCGTTCTAGAATCCGAGTTACGAGAAAATTTCCTTCTTTGGTACGGCGTACGTCTGCGAATTGCAAAGCATGGGGTTAGCGGCGGGAGTGGCCTAACCATTTCGTTAGCGCCGGAGAGCACCCTTGGCTTTGATTCTTCCTCGGGTTCGTTTTCTTGTTCGGGTCGTTCCTAAAAATCCATTCTGTACAGATATTAGTACATCTACAACTTCCCATCGACAGTCCCCCAAAGCCCTTTCTCGAGCACAGAACTCGACCTCGAACCCTGGCTCGGCATTGAAGTTCGTAATAGATAATAGCCATCACTACAGAACGATCCCCAGGCTGGAGCATGGAAAACGAAGAGCGAAAAGTCAACCATAGCGAATTTGACTTAAATCCCATTAGAAGCTTAGTACCGCATAATTTTCAGTCAATAACACCATCACTCCAATAGCAAGTCCCCTTACTGGAAGCTCTTCGCCTCAACAATCTTCACTTCCTTAACCGGGCGATCTAGCTCTCCAGTTTTTACAGCGCCAATCTTCTCCACGACTTCAAGTCCATCAACAACCTGTCCAAAGATTGTGTGCTTTCCATCCAGATGTGTGCATTCACCGAGCGTGATAAAGAACTGACTGCCATTCGTCTTCGGGCCTGAGTTCGCCATGCTGAGAACGCCCTTCTTATTATGACTCAAGCTCGGGGAAATTTCATCCTCGAATTTCTTGCCCCAAATACTCTTTCCTCCTGTACCATCGCCGCGTGTATAGTCGCCTCCTTGGATCATGAAGCCCGGGATGATGCGATGAAATACGCAATTGTTGTACTTATTGGCATCGGCCAATGCAGCAAAGTTCTTGCAGGTCTGAAGAAAGCATGGAGATGTTAGTAATATGCCTTGTCTTAGATATTCGATAAGAACTTAGGAATGTTAACCTTTGGAGCTTGATCAGGGTAGAGTTTGATGGTGATGTCGCCCATGTTGGTACTCAGGCGCACGCCATTGGCTGGTGGAGCATTATCATCAATCTCCGGAGCGGGCTCCTCAGCCTTAGACTTGAAGATCTTCTTGAGAAAACTCATTGTGATTTGATGTTCGTAGAAGATTTATTGATTGTTTGGAACGATTTAAAAAGAGGAGAAAGGGATGATGTCGTTGCTCAGCCTTTCTCAGCCTTATACTAACGCCGTATCTGGTTAGCGTGGATTCTAGGATAGTATCGTCAAACCACTCCAGGGCTCAATAATCTTTCAATCTGCAACTTGAAGGTAACGAATAGAGAGTTGTGTCAGCGAATTCATGAGTTGCTTAAAACTCGTGAATTCCTATTAGTCAAGATATGTGAATTACTTTAATCTGATACTCTAGCTGGAGGAACCGGTTCATGTAAGCAAGCCATTGGTTCGTCAGCACAGAGCTAGCTGCAGTAAAGGGGGCATTTTGGTTTAGATGGTTTATAACTAAAGGGCTAAGAACTTTTCTTCTACGATGCTTCGAGTATCTTTTATTCCGTACAATATAAAAACGATAGTAGTCAACAATAGTTGAAACTCTAAATTGTTTCCGGTAATCGGAATTTGGTGCTATAGCTCGGAGCAGTTGATGGCCCTAGTCACAGACAAACACAAGTATAAAAGAATAGAGAGAGAGGCAGGGTTGAATATGGCCCGAAAATAAAATAAAAATGAAACAAGAGGAAAAGTACATGATGAATAACAGTCCATAACACTCATATTGGTACAAAACAAAACAAAAAAACAATTTTTATGTAAGAAACAATCAATCAAACTTTATTTGCGAAGTGCATCGCCACTCCGCCAACATCAAACACAGAAACAACATTTGACATGAATCTGTTAGACAAGAAAGAGTCAGCATTTTTCTCTGCAAATTTGAGGGTTGCGAACATATGGCATAACACTTACACATCACCCAAAACAAAAGTACCATGATCAGTTGCATTACCACCATCCTGCCATCCAGAGAAACAGCCATCATCAAATTTCACAATCTGAGGTGCCTTCATAGCAAAAGCCTTTCCAGCAATCATAACTTCAACATCAGGAGCCGTCGCAGCGCAATCGACTTTGAAATCGCCACTCGCTTGGTCCAAAGTTCCTGGAGGGTTCCACAAAGCGTTGATTTCGTTGACGACTTGTGTTGGAACAACGTTTTGAGCAGTTCCCGAGTCAACCTACAGAGTGAAATTTTAGTAAGCCGTCACTCTATCTCAGGAAGGAATCTTTCGTAAAACTTACGACCATGGTGAATTGCTGAACACCTCCAGTAGTCCCGTTCTGACCCTTGTAATTGAAACCACCAACATTTATAACGTAATCGGTGAAAGTGGGACTCTGAAGTGGCTCCCCAAATAACTTATCTTGAAGAACTATTGGGGCCGTGGTGAATTCTGCTTCATGAGCAACTGGTGGTAAGGTACCAACTGAAAGAAATCCTGCCGCCCCTGAGGTCTTGTCGTTTTCGATCACCATACTGAAGAATGGACTGGTGATGTTTTGGGCGAACATGTTGATAAGCGGAGGATTGTAGGTGGTAGATTTATTGGTTTGGGTATCTTGAGCACTGGTACTATCAGGCAGTTAGTATCGATCGGTCAAGGCATGACATTGACATAAAAACTGAAAATTTAGAACTTGGGTGATATGAGACTTACAAGACTGCTTGGCCAAGTCCTATAATACCAGAATTTATACCATCGCCGTTCCAGAAAGCCTTATCGACAATACCGACTTGAGATTTATCAATTCCAAGACCTCCCAAGCTGACCTGTTCATTTATCATAGGTCCTCCCATGAACTCTCCACTAGCATATGAGGTATTCAGCCTGCTGTTGCTGACAGGTGCACTAGTATTTGTAGGTTCATAGAACTTTCCAAAGGCACATGTTGCTTGATCAACGGTTTTTTCATTTTCGTCGGTACACGCGACATCCTTCGCTGGAACCCACAAGTCGGCACTCCCACTATCAGCGATCAGTTTGAAGGGCTGACCCCCAATAGTAACATCGGCAAGAAAGTTGACACCGTTGAGAGTTGATGTAAGGGTGCCGTTCTCGCTGCTCAACTGTCGTCGCATATTGCGACGACGAATATCGCTAGGTGTAGGACCGTTTCTTCGTGTCAGAGGCAAGACAATACCATTGTCGCGTGGTACTTTCCCCCCTGCTTTAACTCTAGCGTAATATTCAAGAAATCCACCGGAGGCTCTGGAGGCTTCGGCGGTGGTAAGACTAAGAAATAAAAGAGTAAGAACAGTGATATGATACATAATGAAGAAGTGAGGACGAAGTGACCAAGTCAGTAGCGACAATAACACCCTGCCAGAGAGTGGTGTACAGACTGGTTGTAAGATTAAAAACAAATAAAATGAAAAGGCGAAAGTTGTTGAGCTCTTAGTGAATAATAACCATGAACTGGGTTTTCGAGGAGTTATATAGATAATGTAACTCCCTTAGTGAAGCCATTTGATTGTCTGTCCACGTATATCTCCTTCGGTATAGCATTCAATATAGCACAGCCGTCGTGGTCTGAAATTGGAAGGTGTTTACTTAGTACATGGTAATGAGTTTTCGTCTATTTGGGACCAATGGCTCAGTCATTACAGTGTTCCAGTTATCGCAACCCTGCGGGCAGGATTCTCTTAGGATGGTTTTCGATGCTCGCTAAAAGCTTCCACTCGATTCAACCAAGAATTAGCCCCATTTCGAATGTTCCCAACTGACAAGTTTCAGTGCATCTGTTGTCTGTAAGAACTTTTGAGGTGGAAGGCACTTTCAGATTCTGTATTCTATAATCGTCTCAATGTAGGACGTGATTTCTTTACTTCACCGGGCCCTTGCTAATCATTAAATACGTGATTAGCCAACGCTTAGAACTAGGTATTCAGGCTACCTACATAATAATGAAGAAATAAATTTTGTTTCTAGGCCTTTTTCCCATAGTAACAGCTCCATCCACGGTTGAGAATGGAAACATAATATGACAAGGTTGAGCCTGCTGTCAAGAGTTTCTAGCACCTCAATTTGGAGATGAATAAAATCCTCCGGGAACTTTGCATTCCGAAAACCTTTCAGGAAGCATCTAGTCGTACTCTAGCGCACCAATTAAAAATGTGAGATAAAATATACAGTAACGTTGGGCGCAAGTTTGAAGGGAAGCCTGAAACCTGCTTGGCAATTTAAGCGACGGAAGGTCAGATATCCCGTTACATAATGCTACGAAAAGAGCAAGTTCCAAGGCGTTGACAGCTGCCAGAATATAATGTTTTAAGCTTTACAATTTACCAGTAGATCCCCCTCTTCCAAGAGATGAGATCTTCCACGCTAATAATGTGGGTTTCTTAATAACTGACGCACTGCACAGCCTGTTGTCGTCGAATGTTCAGAAGCGACCAATGCGAGTCCTGCAGGGATGCGTTTAGACGATCGGGATCGCCGCAAAACCATTGAAACAAATTCGAGATTACTTGACGATATACTCCACAACTGTCATTACTGTTGGCGCTCTTCCCCCTTTCCTTCTACTTACAGCTTGTTGTGAGCGGTAGCCAGAACAGCCGGTTATAAACCCCTGTTTTTCTGAAGCAAAAGCCAACTTATAGGCATTTCAAGCCGAGAGGAGGAGATTCGAGGAGAGATGGAACTACAAGTCAAACTAAGCTATGTGCTGAAAGTTCCATCAGGTCATCTAATCATCCTGTCTGAGCCCCTTTCGGTAGCCTGATCAGGTGGACATCTAGTGACGAAACGTCTTGCTAGAGAGTAGCGTTGTTGTGATACACTTGTAGACAGCGATTACAACTACAACCAGAAAGACAAGGTCTGTTCCTCTTCCTTCCTTCCGGCGGAAAAAGCGATTCTTCACTCTGAAAAATTGATAAGGAAGCAGGGAAGAGAGACTTTGATATCCCGGTTTCAGTGGATGGCTAGTATTTGCACGTTTATCAGTAGCTGGACTTATGTCACGCTCTCCATTTTGGTAAGCAACACTAAATTCTCTTTGCAAAACATTAAATAACATAAGGCTCTACCAGCGAAGTATAGACGATCTGGATAAATCACCACCACCTATCTTCTCTTCAAAACTTCAGAGTATAGCTTTTCAACACTATGATTATTATTTCTTTTCACATTTGGACGGGACCTACTAAAGCCAGCTCACCATTACAAATATAACCTCAATCTTTCAACTCACGACCATTAACCACGCCTCCATGTTCATTTGCGCTCTTACTCCGAATCTCCTTTCCCGCCAACTCCCCAAAACTCCGATCCTCACGTCTATGACTCTTCTCCCGACTATCAACCCCCAACCACAACATATCCGGCCGACTATAATGGCCACAAGAATCCACAAAAGATCTCGCCACCAAAATATGATCCATATCCAAATCAGCAAAAACAAGTCCCTCATCCGTATCCAACAAGCCTTTCGTAAGACATCTTCCATCAGGACCAAAAACCGCAGAACATCCACCACCAGGAACATTAAACAAAGGTCCATTCGCTGTCCCCATCCTTTGAATACCCTTCTCAGAAATAACAGCACTAGTATGTAGGACGAAAGTACTTCCTTCTACGGCATATTGTTGAGATTGTCCAACACATCCTTCCCTCGACATACCCCAAAGACCTTGTCCACCCTCCACAAACTTATGAAGAGGTGGCCAAGCCGCAACATGGATTTCTTCTCGTTGAAGATAAGTGTGGTATTTGAGTAACGGTTGAAGATGTTCCCAACACTGCAACGCTCCAACTTTACCAATAGGCAACTCCGTAACATTCAACAAACTCCTACCCGACGCCGCATCACCAAAAACAGTACGTTCCAAATGAGTAGGTTTCAATTTCCTCCTCTTCATAACAATTTCTCCATTACTACCAGCGATAGTACATTGAGCCATATACAACGAATTCCCATCATTTTCCGAAAATCCAAGCACGACGTTAATATGATTTTTCTGGGCTGTAGAACGAATCGTTTCCATTTCTGGAGATGAAATCGAGAGGGAATTGCGGATATAGGCTGTTATCATCGCTGGATCGATGGCGCGTGTCCAGATCCAGGCTGGGTATCCGGGGATAAAACATTCTGGGAAGGAAATCAGGGAGGCTCCTCCTGTTGCTGCTTCTTCGATGAGCTTGCAAGCTTTTTTGACGCTTCCTTGAAGGTCAAGCCATTCTGGCTCTGCTTCTTATGGTCTTTGTCGGATGAACAACTACGTTTTTCGAGTGTGGTATCATGGGCAGTTTCGGTTTGATGCTTGCGAGCCGCTTCTGCTTGTCCTTCGAGGAATTTTCTCAGGTTTTCTTCCTTCTCTTTCTCCGACCATGTATACGTTTGACAGAAGCCTCCATGTTTCTTGTGGTCTTGGTCAGATGAACAACTACGTGTTTTGAGCGTGGTATCCTGAGTAGTTTCAGCTTGGTGCTTGCGAGCCGCTTCCTCCTGCCCTTCAAGGAATTTTCTTAAGTTCTCGGCTGTCTCTTCTTCTGACCATGAGTAGGATTGACAGAATCCTCCATGCTTGTACTACAGCTACGCGGACGACTTTTGAGGACGACATTTTGATGTGAGGAGTTTCATGGGAGGAAGAGGTAGGTGATGGATATTTGGTTTATGGAGAATCGTGTGATATACAATATAAGCTTACTGTACCTGCACGCCACCCTCGGCCCTATCTACCCAGCTATACGTTTGAATGAAGGCCACGATAACGGGCAAACCCCGCACTGCGGGACCCCATGGACGGAAACAGTTCCTCGTCAGTGTATCTCCTGCGGCTTCAGCCTTCCTCACCAATGCAGTCGCCGTGGTAAAGACATATTTACCTGAACTTTACATCCTCACTATCGTGACTAATAGTAATTATTGTGATTAGGCTGCTTAAGATAAAGAGCGAAGAGTTAATTCTTTGCGGGTGACTGCCCGCAATGATAGGGCTAAGCGAGCATATGTACAAGATCCGGGCTTAGACGGCCGAGGTTCTTAGTAGATTTTCATGGCACAAGCGAAGCCAAAGTGCTTGAATTCCTATTTTTGTATTACTAAGTACCTAATCAAAAATTACCTATATAACGCAGCTTCCCAATAATACCTATCTATGTTCCATTCCGTACCCATCCAAGACCAGAAAGAAAGAAACATAACACCAACCCATATGCCAACGCAAATCCCATATACAACTCACGCCCCAAAAACTAACCAATTTTACCTTCCTTCGACAACAACAACAACAACAAGCACCCAAAACCAACCAACCAACACTAAAGCTCAACCTGAAACCTAGGATTCCTCCTAACCCTCTCCCCATATTTAATAAACCCCCAAATAAACGGCATACTCCCAAAACTAACGCACGCAAGAAGCGTATTCCCCCACCCAAGACCAAGAGCATCATACATTCTCCTCCCACAAAGCGGCAACAGCGCTGCACCTAACGATCTAAAAACCGTATTCGCAGCCGTAGCACTAGCAGCATACATAGTAAAAGCATCAACAAGATAAGCAGTAACAGGCATAAAAGAAGAAATAACACCAAGACCAATAACTCCCATCCCCAAAATCGGAACTATCCAATGAATACCCGCTTGAGCGGTCCAGCCATACCATAGTAATCCACTTCCGATGAATCCACTTCCTACTAGTAGTGGAGGTAATCGATATTCAGGTTTTAATTCCCCGCCGTTTTTGGAAGCCATTTTTTGAAGGATTTTGTCGGATATGATGCCGAAGATTGTTACGCCTATTATTTGGCCGGTTCCTAGTCCTAGGTATGTAAGTCCCACGTTACTGGCGCTTATATGGTATTGGTCTTCGAATACTTCGGTCATGGTTGTGAAGAGTAGATAGAGGTAGCCATAGACTAGTGCTGTACAGATTGAGAGGAAGAGGATTACTGGGGAGAAGATTAACATTTTTGTTGGGCGGACTATGGAGGTCCAGAAGAGTTCGAGCGGTGGCCTTGTTGATTGTAAAGCAGATCTGAGATTTGGGTTTCCTGTTGATTTGCGGAGTCGTTTTGTTCTTTGCTCGAGGAGTTTTGGAGGGTATGTCTCTCGTTGGACAAAGAGACTTAGCAGAAACACGGCTCCTGTCTGTAGCCCGAACGACGGTTAGTTTTCTGAGCTCAGGGCTTTCTTGTATAGATGAAATGGGGTTAACTTACAACTATTATGAGAAACCAAAAATCCCAACGCCAACCAAGAGACTCAGATAAATAACCTCCAGCAATCGGTCCAATAGTCGGTCCAAACGTAACAGGCAAAGTCCAAACCGCCATAATCTTGCCACGTTCTTCTTGCCTAAAACAATCTGCTATACTTCCAGGCCCGAGGGTCAAAGGACAGGACCCAGCAAGTCCAGTTAAGAAACGGAAGACGATAAGCATCGAAAAGCTAGTCGATTTCGCACAGGCAACATTGAAGAGGATGAAAAGAACTGTGCTACCTCGGTATAATGGTAGTCTTCCGTAAAGTTCGCTCATGGGTGCTATGACGAGTGGACCAAATGCGTAACCTAGGAGATATATAGAGACAACGAAGGATGCTAGATCGATATTCGTTTCGTGGAATTCGTCCATCACCATATCTACACTTGGTGCAAACATGGAAGAAGCGAAGGGACTGATTAATTTTAAAGTTAGTTATGATACATTATTTTAGGAAAGCGGAAAATAGGATAGGTTTATTACATACGTGAGTAATGTAAGCGTAGCAAGAAGCATAATATTAATCCATTTCTTTCTTGCTGGCCAGTTGAGGGCCATTTCAGGATCGTTTGGACCATCCCAATCAACTATATTAACATCCTCGGCTTGTTCCTTGGCTGGCACACTCGTAACAGTTCCTGCTGCTGTCTTTTCGACGTCGATCTCTCCGGACTGTTTAGTAAAGTCGTCATGATTGTGATTCGAATGTATTTGTACATCCTGTAGCGAGGATGCTTGCGATGATTTTTGTACTCTTACTGCTGTTTCTTTCTCCATATTGAACTAATGCCGTGGAATATCCGAAATTACCCAGAAGGAAGAAGCTACGTAAGGAAGAGAACAAGCTTCTTAAGTACAAGACTTTTGCGGGAAGCTTCCCCGTATTTCCAGAATTCAAGAATAAATAAAAATTGCCTGTCATGACCCACTTAGCACCTCATTGAAAGGATATGAACTTCCCCGAGGAAGGGGGAGAGAATTGCCGACCAAAATGACCAATTGAAGGCGCTGAGAGCACCGGAGTTTGAGCCAGCCAATCATCAAGAAACTTTTTCTCGTGCTCGGCAACGGCAATGGCAATGCAGTCTGCTTATGCACAAGCGAGCCCCCTGGGCGACCGTTTTTCAGCGTACATAATGCGAATGCTCTCCGAGTTACGAATAATCTTATAAAATGTATTCACTTCTACGCCAAAAGCCGCAGCAAAGCTCCGATCGGAGGAGTTTATAGTGATGATTCTACGAAGGGATTTAATTACCTGTGCCAAGCCGCAGCACGCACGCTTTGCTGGTACGAGACCCATATAAATACGGTGCTCGCTAGCACGCCGAGTTTTCGTTTCCCATCATCATCCCATTTTTCGTCGCCCTACTCCATACCCTCCTTGAGTCTCTTGTGTATAGTATGCAGTTCCGAGCCCTATGTAACTTTTTGCCGGTAGACTTGAAAATGCTTTTGTCAACAAGTCCATAAATTGCTTTAGTTCATGAATCTGTTCCTGAATCCATGATTTTAGAGCAAAGCAACTTGCCTTTTGTGTCTTAGTTGATGGGAACTGAGTTGAATTGAATGACTCACTATCTGGGTAACTCGCTTGACATAAGTGTTTCAACATAGTTCGGCAAGAGATTCATGAAAGAGCGATTCTAACAAAAAAGACCAAATAAAACCCCGCCTACTCCAACAAAGAAGAGACAATCTCTGCCGCATACCGCTGGACTGTCCTACTATTCAGTTGCTTCTCTCGCTCCCTTTGCCCTCTGTAGCCATCTCAAGGTCACACAGTAACCATAACACCCTTGAAAATCTCATGACCCTCCTTAAGCTTGGCAATTCGGCTCTCAAGATGCTCACGCTGGCGTTTAGCGGAAGGAGCCTCGGATGCAATAGTGAAGACTTGCGCATCCGAAAGAGCGCTGACGACAACGGGAGAGAAGAGTTTTTCGAGACCGCGAACAATATGGCGTTCAACAACCTGGGTAGTTACGTTTGCAACGAAGCTCTTTTGATGAACCTAGAAACCAAATTACAAAATATTAGCCTGGTTTTGATTTGCTCCACCCAACTCGAAGGTCGGGTCTCCGTTGAATCGCTCAAGACAAATAGGTTACCCAGATCAAGTGAGTTACCCATGAATTAAATGGCAGCTCAAAGAGAAGACCTTACCTTGTAGATTGCAAATAATCGATCAAGCGCCTCTTCACAACTGAAGTTCTCCATATCTGGGTCCGTTCGCTTCGTGAAATTGGATATGACTTTCTTACAGTCCACAGATTTTGTAACCAGGCGGTTAATGTTTTGACTAACTGTGGTTGCTTCTTCGATGCATTTGGACAGTGCAGATTCGACCCTATCTTGCCTACGCTTGCGAATGGTATCTGTATAATAATGATTGTAATTGATGGGGTAATTCTTGAAATCGTCGATGATCAGAGCGAGTTCCTATAATGATCACAGTCACCAAAATGTAGCTGACTTTACTTAAAAAGTTGACTAAAAGGTGAGTTACCCAGCTTAAGTGAGCTACCCAATGCAAGTGAGTTACCCAAGTCAAGTGAGAAAATAACGCGAGAAAGATATGAACGCGAGAGGGGTACAGTAATAACGGAAATAACGTACTTTTGAAGCAGCATTGCCACGATTCTTCAAAGGATCCATAATTTGGGTCGACCACATCCGAGTACGGACATCATCAGGACATTTCTCACGCAGGAGACCCTCCAGAAATGCCTTGCAAACGTTCTGAACTCGTTCGATATGGTCCTCAGCCAGCTTTCGCCATTTTGAAGATTGCTCCCAGAAAAGCTCCCCTACAAGAAGGGGGTTGAAGTCACCAGAAAGTTCTTGTCCTCTAGTGCTGACAAGAATCTCCTTGACCCATTTCAATGCTTCTGCTTTGGATAACTTTGTGGGACGATTTGGATTACCATGGGGAGATGATGTTTCCGACTTTCGGGAAGGGGACCAGGGGCTGGCAGTTGGGTGACTCGTGTCATCACTCTCCTCCTCTTTCACCACCTCCTCCGCCTCCTCCTCATCCTCGTCATAATATGGTTTTTCTTCAAGTTCAGAATTGTGATCACCGTCGCCGTGGCCACCATTCATGTTAATCTCATATTTATGTCCATGGGTTCGTACATACTTTGAGAAGTCGGTATTCATGTACTGTATCACAGCGCGAAGTCTTGCGATGGCTGTGGGCGAATCAATAGCGAATTTGTCGCTAACATCACGGTGAAAGTAATCTCCTTCATAATATCCGTGCACAGCAGACTTGCAGACCTCGTACATATCCAGATTCAACTCCGAAAGGTAAGACTTGCAGTCTCCTATGGTCGAGCGCTTAGTTCCCATAACAGAAAGTCTTCCAGTAGTATCAGCTAGAGCCTCTTCAAGCTCCTGACGCAGGTTTGGCAATTCTCGCTTGACATGTTCAAAAAGCAGAATCGCCAGCCGACTCCTCAGAGTCTCGATGCCAACAGACTCTTTGGGGAGACAACTGAAGTTGGACTTGCGAAAGAAGGATGCTTCGATCTCATTGCGCTCCATGAAAGAGGTGTCCCCTTCCTTGAAGCTGCGATTCTTCAAAACATGCCATCCCAGCTTGAAGAATATATCTTCATTATTTGCGAGCTCAATGAATGCCTTTTCAGAGCCGGAGCCGGCTTCAAGTCTATCGGGTTTTGTAATAATGCCGAGAGTGCGGTTGCCTTCGGGGTCAACCTCCCTAACCTTCGTCAGAATCTTCTGATTCGCGTAATCGTTCAAAGCGGAAATCACAGCCAAGCAGATTGTTCGAGGTTGGCTGATATAATGATCGGTGATCTCCGTCACAAGAGCTACGTCGGCCTTAGTTACGCCTTTAGTGTCGGTTGCAATCAGGCCCGGGATGTCCACAAGAGTTAGTTGGGGCCGCGAGGGGCCCTCGATCTCAATGCTGAGAACATCCTTCGCGAACGCCCTGCCCGCTAAGCCCGCAGTTGGAGTATTTCCAAGCCCCATGACACTCATCGCCAGGTCCATAATTTGTGGAAGCTCTGCGAAGTCGTTGATCGATTGTTTGAATTGCTCAATCGAAGTCTTTTCTGTGATAGGACGGGCCGGATCTGGGATGACCTTAATTGTAAGGGAGTTTCTATCAGCACGCTTCAGGATGATCTCTGTAGCATATCTGGTGCAAAGGTTGTCATTTCGTGGAAATGGAATTTCAGTAAGAGCTTCCTATAGGCCAGTATTCGAGTCAGTCCACTTTTTTCAGAAAATGGATGAGGAAGAAAATAGTCGCAGATACAACGGAAGTCGAGCCGATTTGAGCCAGCGTTGGTCCATTAAGTGAGTTACCCAGATCACGTAAGGTTCTGAACCAGAAAGGATTGAGGAAATGCCACGTACCAGAACTGAACTCTTCCCGGCAGATTGATCTCCACATACAACGATCTGAGGCAGTGAGAGAATACCTTCGAGCCCACATTTGCGTGTTTGGGCAATTATATCCAATACTTGACGTTGCTCCTCAGTTTGCAGGTCTTCCAGAGAAGCAGTGATACTGAGGTGGGGGTTTTCCATTTCTGCGGATATATTTGATAATCCAGAGGACGTAGCGGGCGTTGGTGAGTTTCCGGTTTGATTTTGGAGTTCAGTCGTTGAATTGGTACGACTGAGAAATTGATTGAAAAGCTCTGCGATTTCTTGACTAGAGTTAGAAGGCATGGTATTTAAAGCAAGCCCTGGGTGGTTTGTGTACGGGATCTTCTGAGTTATTCGAATCTTTGCTGTCTGTTGCCTTTGAAAAGCACGGAAAGCTAGGCGTTTCGTTGGTTTTAACCTCCAGAACCCCATCCCTAAAGGCTTTCGACAAGGTCGGTGGCAGAGCAAGACCAGCGGGTCGAATAACTGGTAACAGGAAAAGCAGCCTTGCCACTACACCTGAAATAATGCAAGGCGAAATCCAACAACTTGAGCAATGGGGTTTCCGAAAATGTACTTGCTACGGCCCAATACCCCCACTCTGCAAGGGGTAGAGCAGTATCAGAAACTTCATAGGGCATTTTCGGTGTTATTCTACCATTGATCAAGCTAGAAGTCCTGCAGCTCTCTTTGAAGCATTGAGCAAAATGTGGCAGCCTTGCTGCCCGGGTCCATATTCATAAGGAAATTGGAACAGAACAAACAAAACAAGCGAGAAAACAGCTTCTGCATCTCACCGCCCCTGCCTCTACGTGCATTGACACCCACAGAGGCAATAGGCTGTTAAGCCAAAAACCAACAAAGAATAGAACTGGAGTTAACGCAAGAAAAGAAGATGCTCTTCCTCAGCTGAAGGAATACCCAACAGCACAAGGAAAAGAGCACCCCACCACAACAATATTGCCCAGGCACACTTACCATCTCCTCGGGACCTAGCGTGGATGAACAAGAAGCCATCTACAGTACTCACATACAAAGCACGAAACGACAAGCTGGATTTGAAGGGATTCTTCACACATAACCGCCCACTGCCTAAACACCATACCCAACACCCAGGTCAATAAAAAGGCCAGTACACCAGGTAGGCCAGTGGCTTAGCGACGGCTGATTCATGCAACTTTGCAAGCATCACCATCACTGTCACCATCACCGAAAAAAAGAGAAGAAAAAAACCAACATCCAACATCCAACTCTTATGACTCTGACCTTTTCACATGATATCGGCGAGATACTCCGTAGATACAAGCTGGCTGACAAACGGGTGAAGTTGGTTTCGGTCAGACGCATTGGGTTGGTTATGGTCCGATTTATTGGTCAGTGTGACTAGCCGCTGAGGAGAGGATGGCTGGTCATGAAGCCTTGGGGGGATTATGTAATGCTTTATGTGCGTACTGTAAACGGGATGATTGGAATAGATGTGAACTCAGGGCAAATAGATATGTTATTTGAAGGCTTGTAAAGATGTCGAGGAGAGGAAAGGAAGGGAAGACAGGAGGCTAGGGTACAAGGCTGCGGTGTCGTGTAATTGGTTCGTAATAATCAACTGAATACTTGGCCAACGAGGTGGGGCAAGGCTGGGCATTTGATAGCTCTCAGCCTCGCTGCAGATCTGAGATCAATGCTGAGCTGCCCGGCCTCCCTCGCCAGTTCCCGAAGAGATCTACAATAGACATCAAACAGGAAACATAGGTACTGTACATATATGTATATCATAGAAATTACTTCACTCATATCCTCAAAATCACTTTCCCCCCGTCGAAAATCACCACACACCACAAAAACAAACCTCCTCTCACAAACAAAACAAAACAAAACAAGAAAGCGAGTCGAGAGGTCTCGACTCAATAACCAGCTTTGCCTTCCTGCCAAGAAAAAACCAGGAACGTTCCGACCGCATCCAGAACATCTAGAACCTTCAAAATGTTGAAAACAAGGAAATTCCAAGTCTCGACGATATGCAACAAAAACATCTTTCTTTCCTAAATTCCTGTTCTCCAGTAAACAAATACATTACATAAGCTCCTTACCTATTCTATTCAAGAAAAAGTGCCTCTGTACGTAAGTACTCTTCTCGTTTCCGACTACCTACTCCGTACCTGGCCACAACTATTCACGACCACAAGAAAAAGCCAAACCTTGGAAATAAAGCTTCTATAGACTTGTAATTCGTCCTCAAAAGCTTATTTTCAAGAAAGAACAAAAATCAAGGAATTTGACAGGAGATACGATATGCAACAAAACATCTTCTTCCCCCTTTCATAGTAAATCATAGCCGCAACAAGAAAAAAGAAAAAAAGGTCTTGGCAACACCCAAATATATCTACGAAGGTACGTACCAGGCTAGATTCTGTAGATCCATTTTTGCAATTAAGAAAAATCAAGGAAATCAACGGAAGATGCGATATGCAACAAAAACATCTTCTTCTCTCCTCTCTCCTATCAACTCACTCCATGTGACTCACCCACAGTACAGTACGGTATTAAGGAGACACGCAACACCACATATTATAAGTAAAAGTTTACTACCTTTTTGGGAAAAATTAAGAAACTAGGAATTTAATTAAAGATACGATATGCAACAAAAAAAATCTTCTTCCTTCTTCCTTGGTCTACTTACTTTATGTGACTAGTCTATAGTACCGGTACGGTACGGTTATCAAGAAGACGAAGACGTGCAACACAACACCGCTTATAGTATAGTATAGTAAATAACCTCATACCTACCTAAAAAATTAGAACATACCTTCTTTCTCGAGAAAATCAAGGAAATTCAACAGAAAAATACGATATGCAACAAAAACATCTTCTTCCTCCTTCCTCGCTCTACTTACTTCATGTACTTAATCCACAGTATAGTACGGTAGAGTACGATATAAAGAAGATGTACAACACAAAACCACTTATAGTATAGTATAGTAAATAACCTCATACCTACCTAAAAATTACTCCATACCTTCTTTTTCAAGAAAATCAACGAAATTCAACAAAAATATACGATATGCAACAAAAAAAACAAACTTCCTCCTCCTTCACTGCTCTACTTTCTTCATGTGCCTAATCCACAATACGGGGGTAACGGTACAACATCAAGAAAACATGAACATATGCAACACAACACCGCACACACCTCACTAAACAGCCTCATACCTACCTAAAACTTACTACCTTACTACCACCTTTTCGAGAAAAATCAAGGAACCCGGTGCGATATGCAACAAAATGAACGCGTTCCCTTCTACTCTACTATCTGATTACTTGATTACTGATATAATGGATGGAGTGTAGTTATATATAGTATAATATCAGTGAGACGGATCATGGATGAGGTGGGAAGCATGTGAAAATACCTCTTCTGAAAGCAAACGGTATCCATGATACGCAGTTAGTTAGCTAGCTAGCTATCACAAAAGGACGATATGCAACAAAACCAAAAGTAACTCCTTAAAAGCCGGCTCCTTGTGTAATACAGCACCTTCGCACTATCTGACATAAGTCAAACCAAGTCACAATAGTTTCGATCCACACGTGAATATTCAAATTTCATGTGCAAAGTTTTCACATGATAGCTACTGTAAAGAGATAAAGTATTGAGTATTTAATTCTTATTTCATTATTCATTATCCTACCTCCGATGAAACAATCAGGCCACGAGGCCTGAAAGATATCTCTATCGATATCTACAACATGCTACGATGTGCTACCGTATCCAAGGAGAATGGTATATCCACCCATCTCATCTAGGTATCCAACCAAATCTACCCAAACGCCTATTCCATATGCCAAATCCCAACTACCAAAATTTGCCTCAAAATGAACACCGTCTTGCCACATCTCAACTTGGACCTTGACCTTGATGTTGATACTCCAGTCGCCGTGATTCGTATCTCGTGGTATTGTACTCTGCTTTCTCTAGGTAATCATGAACTCCCAGAATTCCAACTCTTCTTTCCTGCTAAGGTTTCTAGTATTGTACATGTGCCTCCAGATTGACAGACTTTGCTACGGCCGAGGTTTTTGTATCGTGGGCCGAGAGGGCCGTTAACATAGTGATATTGTCTATAGACGGAATTAGTATGTTGTAATATTGGATAGACGCGGAATGAAAACATACCCCACAAACCGCCACTGCCGCCAATCTGCTAATGTATAGAACTTATCTCCCCAATGCCCCCGATAATGAAACCAGCTTGTTGCCGCATCTGGGTTATCCTTGGCAGGAACCAGATGATTGAGTGGAATCTCCTTGGAATTCTTGTCTACCTGCCCTAGTGCGCTAGCATCTTTGGTCCAAGGTCCAAGGTTTATCGTATCAGGGATGTCTCCAGTAGAGTTAGTAGACGGGAATGTAGGAATAAATTTAGCGTCTGCATTGTGAGTGATAGTTGTGTTGTACCAGAAAGCTTTGTAGTTAAGGCTTGGATCCCACAATGGTCCTCTATCTGTTCGATCGGCTAGGATTCCAAAGGGGAGAATATAGGGATGTCGGCCTGGTGTAGCATACATGGCGTGGCTCCCCATGGCTGAATACAGCACTGGTCGTCTTGAATCCTCCCCTCCCTTCTCAACAGAGTTATAGGAATAAGCTAGGCCTCCGGAATGGGCGGAGCAGAAGATTGCTTTAGGGACGCCATTCTGGAAGCGGATCAACGAATGTTCCCAATCACCAACATGGTTTCCAAAGCGTATATTCAGAGGTGACGGGCCGAGATTGTAGGAGTAGAAGTAGAACCAGAAGGCATCTGTTATGTTATTGGGCTTTTCGATGAGTACGAGGTGGACGGGGGCTGATGAGTAGCCTGGCATTTGTGTTTTGTCTGGCTTTGACAAAGCACTGCGCTTAGCTTTTCGGAGACCCGAATGCTTGGGTCCTAGTTGCGAGGGAGATATTGCTGATGGCGTGAGACGTGGATCAGCGATTCTTTGTTGAGGGGCGGGATTTGGATCAGCCCAGGTATTTTGCATGTCTGGATCTTCAGCATAGGGGTCCGTCCATGTTTCTACCTCTTCGTCGTCCTCTGGATATGGCACTGGCTTGTTCCAACGGCTGCTCAACCAATCCGGGCGGTCCTCCACATCATCCCGAGCATTGAGAAACAATAGTCTTCCTTTGCTCACCTCATTCAGCTCATGTAGATTATGTATCGTCCGCTTGGTTGCGTTCAGGTGTAAGGAAGTTGCATTCTCAGCAGGAATGATATTCTTCAAGTGCTCCCCCAAGTCGGATGGCCAGAATTCCTCGCCAGAGAAGAGATGTACAAGCGGCGCATAGTCGAGGACAAATTGTGGTACCTCCTGCAGTATCCTCTCGTCGCCCTCCAAATCCTCCGGCCGCGTTACATCTTCCGCCTCGGTGTCATCGTATGCGGATTGTGACAGTGTCTCTTCACGCTTCACACCCTTCCTGTGTACTCTCCGTCTCCTTCCCGCGGGGTCCGGATGATAATGCGCAAGGCCACAGATGCCGATGTAGCGACAGGCCTGCCTGTCTAACCAGTACTTGGAGGTCGATATCCAATACGCATTTTCCTGGTCCTCGGCCGACATGTGCTTATTATCGAGATTGGGGTCGAGATGACGGTGAAGGGCGCTGATGGTCACATAGCTGAGGAGTATGACAGTGACAGTTATGAGGAACCGCTTGAGGCCGTACATTTATGTTGGTAGGCTATTTTCTACAAGTCTAATTTATTTGGGCAGCGAAACGAGGGTGCTCTGTCATGAATCTGCGAGGTGAGGAAGCATCTAGCGGAGCTCTTCAACGGCCTGCGGAGCTTTCGATTATTCGAGGTGGTTGAACAAAGCAAGCAATATAGAATGCGCAAGCAACGAAGGGGTTGTGAATCAAGCCAAGTTGAGGTCCTCTTGGGTGTCGTCGTACGCCGAAACAAAGAAACGGGGGAAGTTCAGACTGGGAGATATATGATCCATTGGCTAAGCCATGCAGTTGACAGAGTGGATGATAAATACAGCAATACGGTAATCGTGTTCGTGCGGACGCCCTTCTCTCACCATGGCCTTACAGAGCGACGTCCATCCCCGGAGGATCCGTGCTACTAGTCAGCGACTCAGCGACCTACCCAGTCAGCTAGCTAGTCAGACCCCCCCTGGATGAGGTGAAGCATTCGATGCCGGTCGGTACGTAAGGCAGAGAAGAATAATGCAGGGTTGTTACCGGATTAAGAATTGGAAAAAGGATGGACGGCCAATGGTGGCTGGCAGCAGGAACAGGTGTGCTTTTGTCAGACACCCTTTTCCCCAGCAAAATCCGAGTTGTCCGTCGGCGTGGTGTGCTGTGGTTGGATGGTTGACTCTAGAAACGCCGCTTGATGCAGAGAGTGAGGCAGGTCGAGACTAGCCCCAAGCGTGACGCTGGCACCAAGTAGCGAGTTAACTCCAGCGCGCCCTAAACGTGTACAGTACTATACAGTATGAACCCTCCCAGCTGACAGCAAAGACAAGCATATGATGGACAATATATCTTCATTTCGCTCCAGTAAGAGATAGGAGTGGTTGCTACGAACGATTTAATTGTTCAAGTTTTGCCACCAAAAGAATGCAGTGTGTCCTGCAAGTGGTCACAAAACATGGTGGTGGAGGTCCACCGGGTATAGCGGCGTATGGCAGAAGCAGACCGCTAAGTGACGGCTATCCTAACTCGATAGGCTTCTTATCGCTGTAATCGCTGTGCCTAATCGCTGTAAGGTAGGTAGATGAGGCGCACCAGGCGTTACTAAGCTTAAAGGGAATCCCTGATGTCCGGAGAAAGGCGCTCACCAGCCTCGTTCTTTCTTTCCGTTGTCGCTCAAGCATCCTTCTCAAATCCTCAACATCCTCTCAATTCTTGTTTCTTCTTTCAGTAATCACTTGCCTCACACCGCAATCTCCATTCTCTCGGCTTTACGGATTCAACGGCATCCGGCAGCCTCCTAAATCCCAACGATATACTTTTTGGGTCGATGCAAGCATCAAATCACATCTCACACCACCGGCAGATCCGGAAACACAACACGCGAGCACCGAAAAGGCCTCCGATTTCGATTTCCAATTCTTTCTCCCCCTCTTGTCGGTGAATATTGCATCATCAGATGAGCTGAGTCAGATGTTACAGTCGCTATCACGAAGCCGCCAGATGCTCAAAAGAAGTTAGCACATCCTTTTGTATTTTTGGTCGTTCGCTGGGACCTAGAGAGCAGAGAGTTTTGTTGCAGATCGCAGATTTCTGTGTTACCAAGATTTCACGGTATAGACGGGTACTTATGTCATGTGGTGAACTCTATTTTCCGTCTTGATATGGACTTAATTAATTTCTCCGAAATTAGTTTTCTCTTGTCAGAAGCAAGCGGGAAAACACTGTGGGCATACTGTAGTTGTATATAGTTGCTGCCAAAATCAAGCTATGAGTTCTTTCAATTTATTTTAGGCTGTTCATTGAAATGGTTCATTGGAAAGTAATTGCTACAAAGAATTGTCTTGGGAATACATCAACAGCAGCTAGTTGGCTGTCAGTAGCAGCCCCGCAAGCAAAAAATCGCCTCTAGACATCGGACATCCCATGGAGCAACAGTTCCTGCCAAGTAAGAACAGGCTAAAATCAAGACAATGCACACTAATCATCCGAGAAACCGAACTGCAATACCTAAAGCTTGTCGTCCCATATTTTTCAACTTCAAAATCTTGAGCGCTCGTCTAGTCTTTAGCCGATATCCGCGGCGATCCAAGTTCTCATTCCGAATACACTGTTTAGCCATTGGCAGAGTTTTATATCTTAACTCGCTACATAAAGTTAGAAGAAAGACATCGTTGGCATTTTAACATTCAGGTATGTATACAGTGAACCTTCGTGAAGTACTAAATACACTCTTATCTATTAATACCCTTTGCGCAAATGAAAGTTGTTCATTGCTGAAATTTATAAGAAGTTCCCTTTCCTAACTTACAACACTCCACCAGATATCATATAAATTAGACTTTGGGAAATATCGTACCTTGCTACTGCTGCTCGAGAATTATGTTTGGATCTAGTGAGACTGTTGCCTTTCACATTAAAGTACTCGTCCTCAAGCCCCATATAAAACAAAAAGATAAATGCCTTAGAGTTTATTACGTTTTCAGCATTACGTTTTCGCTAATGAAACAGTGCCTGTCTTTCGAGTCTACGTAGACTACGTAGATGTGGTGTAGTTATCATTTAAAGTTAGGTACCTAAGGAACATAAGACTCATCACCTCGCTTATTCTCATCAACCCCTACTCTGTGTACGAGTAACACTGGCAATGGTTTCTAGCACAGTGCCTTCAACTCTGGAGACACCAACCTCCTCAACATTGAATAGAACCAACAAAGGAAGAATGTAAATACTCCCTCCATAACCATGAATTCGCTTTCCCCGGAAGCGTCACGTGTGACGTTTCACATCCCACTTTCGGTCAAAGACAAAGACTTTTCTTTTTTTCAAGAGCCTTATTTCATTGTTAACGCGCTACTTTCTACTCAATAGTCGTGACATTATTACCTCTGTAATATGTTACAAAGACCATCACGTACCACGTGATTCAAGCGATGTCAGAACACAAGGTGGACCAGAACACCCTTAGCATCCGCTCTACGTCTACACGAAAGGCCTCTGCCTCATCCAGTGGAGTTCTTAAAACACTTATATTGGGAGTTGGAGTAGTGGTCCTACTTTTCCTAAATCGTACAGGCTATCTATTATCCGCATCCTCATCACCTTGCCTTCCTTCAAAGATCATCACTCCACAAGCTTCTTGCCCTACCCAATCCCTCAGCCACCCAACATCCTGGTCAGACACAATATCAAGTAATCTTGAGCAACTCTTCAACTCTGTTGAATACCGTGACTTGGTGGCAAAAAGACTTTCTGGGGCTGTGAAGATCCCATGTATTACTTACGATGAAATGGATCCTCTTGGTGAGGATCCAAGATGGGATGTCTTTTATGAAATGAATAAGTACCTTCAAGATACTTTCTCAGATCTGTAAGTTCCTTTCTTAAATGGTGAGACGCCTAATGACATCTACTAATTTGATGGTAGCTATAAGAAGTTGACCGTCGAAACGGTCAATGAGCACGCGCTGCTCTACACCTGGAATGGTTCCGATCCAAGTCTAAAACCATTATTATTTATGGCACACACGGATGTAGTACCAGCACCAAACGACACAATCTCTCGGTGGACACACCCTCCCTTCTCAGGTCACTACGATGGAGCCTATATCTGGGGCAGGGGCTCCGAAGATGACAAGTCCAATCTCATCGCCATGTTATCAGCTTTCACGACCCTTCTCGACATGGATTTCAAACCTCAAAGAACTGTTATCTTAGCGGTAGGGTTTGATGAAGAGGGAGGTGCCACGGCACAAGGTTATGGTGCGAGAGGGTTGTCGGAGATTTTGCTTCAGAGATACGGACTTGATAGTATGGAACTGATTGTTCGTATCCCTCTACTACTATCCAGATCCAATATATAAGGAATGTTCGTGGTTCTTTAGCTAATCGAGTGGATAGTTTGATGAAGGAATTCCTGGTATCGAAAAGCATTTTGGAACGAAATTCGCTATGCCCGCTACGGCTGAGAAAGGTTATATTGATGTCACTGTCACTGTTAACACAGAAGGTGGTCATTCTTCAACACCGCCCGATCACACAGCTAGTACGTCTCTCCACTACAATACCCGTCTAGCTCCACATTAACCCATAACTTTAGTTGGATACCTAGCGGACATCATCCACGCAATCGAATCGAATCCCTTCCCCTCCAGCCTCAGCGGCGAGAACCCCATTGCAAATTACCTGTCTTGTCTCGCCGAATACGGGAGTAACATCCCGAAGGCACTGAGAGATAGCATTTTGGATCCGGAGAGAGGAGATGAGGTTTTAAGGTACATGGATGAAGATCGAGAAAGGAGAGCGTTGGTTAGAACTAGTTCGGCTGTAGATGTTGTGTATGGTGGATCAAAAGGTATGTCTCTTCATAATCATGTATCACCAATGTACAGTACTATACTAACATAGAAATGATTCACAGCAAACAACCTCCCAGAATCAGCTCATATCTTAATCAACCACCGCATAGCAATAGATTCCTCAGTCCAAGCCGTAAAACAATACTATATCAACCTCCTCACCCCCTTCGCCAAATTCTGGAACTTCACACTCAATCCCTTTATCTCTAATACCACTATATCAACCCAAGACAACTCACAAAACTCAATAACCCTACTCTCCTCATCCGACCTCGAACCCTCCCCAATCTCCCTAACAACCACCCCACAATTCAGCATCCTCACATCCACAATTCGATCTGTCTTCGGTCCCGAAACCATAGTCACCCCTACTCTTTTGAGTGGAAATACGGATACTAAATATTATTGGGGACTTAGTAAGGATATATATAGATGGAGTCCTTGGGTTGCGGAGAGGGATCCTAGGGGTAGTAGAATGCATACTGTTGATGAGAGGATGCCTGTTGTGGGTTTACTTGAGATGTGGAGGTTTTATGTTGAGTTTGTGGGGGCGGTTGATGGGATGAGGTAAGGGATGAGGATCGATTGTTTATATCTGATGAGATGTATGGTAGAGAAGAATTCTACTTACACTGGCGTTTAAAACAATTATAAGGTATTGTGTTACGTTAAGTGAGTCACCTACGAATAGGCACTCTACATGTTATGTTAATTGAGGCACTATTAACAGATTGGAGAGATATCTTCCTCCCTCCTTGCCTATTTTATCTGTGTACTGTGCCTCTCTCTGTAAAAGAATCTACATATTTTACTTCTGTCGGCCGACAATTGTACAATGTAAAATTCAATCGCTAAAGTTATCCTATGAGTAATACTTGTAACAAAAACGGAAGCGCTAAGGGGATAAGATATGCTATAAGGTAAACCCATTTCAAGCAAGCGAACAAAAAGTCAACTATCTTCCCTTCCTCATAATCAAAACAATACTCCAAGTAAGTCAAACAACTTCACAACACCTCGATTTCATTTAATAAATAAACTTATATCTACCAAAGAAATAGAAATAAAACTACTTTCCATATCCACCAATTGCTCATTATCCATCTCTCAACCCATCCAAAATGTCATCCCCTCTCCTTTCCACTAAAACTCCTCCTTCTACAGAGCCCCCTTCCTCAAAAACCTACACCGCATCCTGCTACTGCACCCAAACAAAATACACAGTAGCACTCCCACGTGCTCTAACCACAAAACCAACCCAAATACAAAGTTGCAACTGTGGTATTTGTTTGAGAAATGGTTATTTACTTGTTTCCGTATCCGATGAGAATGTAAGATTTGAGAATGGAAGGGGTTTTGAAGAACAAGAGGGATTATGTGTTTATTTATTTGGGGGAGTATGTAATTTTCTTGCTTTTTCCTTTGACTCTTTTGGAGGGGAAGGGTTTTTGGAACTTGTAGTCTTTGGAAGGGGGATTCGGTCATGAAATGAGGAAATGGGTGACGTAGTGTTTAAGAGGGGATAATTTGCTAATTCTAAATGGTGTTTCTAGAAGACTTTAGGACATTGATTTTATGAAAGGTATGATAGATAAGTAGGAAATAGAGTTACTCTTTCTCGGCGAATTAAGTATTTGTTGTTAACTTGAATAATGTTGGCATAGCGCGAGGTGTAGTTATTCTCTTGTTTGTATGATCTTCTTTTATTCTGTAAGCCTAGAGGTGGTTTGAATCTTAGGTTGGTGAAACTCCTTCCCTACATCACTCTGTGGTTTTCTCCATAAGTTTGCCAGAGTCAAACAATCAGTCGAAGCCAACACCCACTTCGCAAGGCACAGCATGAACCACGTTGATTCAGCACAAGTACATGTCAGGAGTCTTTCTTTGTCAGGTGATTTCTGCTTTCATTTATGTCTCAACTTGTGTTGAATTTTCTTTGTTCACTTAGTCTCTTTGTCTGGAAGTCTGCTTCCGTCTTTCACAAATTTAGAATCTCAGAAAAGCCGTCGGAATTAAAACATCACAAAAACGATATATTTCCAACTTTGTAGATGTAAATTCAAGAATAATCCAATTCCTTCTGTTTGTTTCTGTAGGACGGGCCAAAATTACAACTTGAATTCCTTTCAGTTGGCAACCATCGTCAGGCGAAATTCACGTCAAAATTACAAACAGTCCCATCACTTCATATTGACAACCCACAAAAAGGTGTGTAATCTTTCAGCTTCACTTCTTTTCACTCTTTCATCACACACAATCCGAATTCAGACAACATTACAATGGCTGCGCAGGCAGAAGCCACAATCACTTCCCGTATCGTAGCCCTTGAGGCTAGAACAATCTCCCAGAAATACTGGCTCCGCAAAGCCCAGCAGAAGTTGCTTTCGCTCCTTGGCACGGGCGAAATGCTGAAGCGCATTGTTCTAGATCATTGCGATGCTCTTGGTGAAGAGGGCACTATGGGCATCATAAAGCTAATTGAAGGAGAGCAGGATCGTCATCGAGAGCTTTGCCGTGGTCTGAACGAGCTGGATAGTGAACTGTTCCAAGTAAACATTGCTACAAAGTCTGGTTCAGCTTCAGCTTCTCCTTGGTTCTTGAACAGATCTTTTGAGGATCAAGGCCATCTGTCGTCGTCGTCAGCTTTTGGAGTTGAACCACAAGACCTCAACAAGACAATTTCTCCACTTTCCTGGCAGCCAGTTCCGTCAACAAAGCCTGAAACACTCGCTCCAGCACTAACGGCAACTTTTTCAATTCTTAATTCAATACTTCAGCCCAGTAATTCAGACCTATCAATCTTACCACCTGAAGAGATTCCACTAAGATCCAGCTCGCTAAGCCCAGAGTCTTCCACATCCCCAGACACGAAGGTTGCCGAGCTACCAGTGATATTCCACAACCCCATGTCACCCGCATCATTATCACCAGGATCTTCAATCACATCAACAGACACACAATCAGAAAACGGTTGGCCCAGAGGCAGCTCACCAGAATCACGAACGGTCACCCAAGAACCCAAGATCTGGATCCTAAACGACAACTGGATCTGCGGAAGTCCCGACCTCTCACAAGCAGAGCAATATTTCCGAAACCAAGGATATCAACACGGATTCATCTCAATAGATTTAATCCTACAACACACACCCTTCATGTCCCACTCACCAAATGCAACAACCCGAAAATCCCTCCGAATAGAAATAAATGCCCATCTCCTAAAAGCATGTGCATTATTAGCATGTTCAGACGCATCCCGAGGTCTTGACTCAGCTAATACAGCTTTGGAAATTGCTACGAGATTTGGTGTTTTTCATCTCGAGAGTAAGTGTCAGCTGTATAGGGGATTGTGTTTGAAGGATTTGGAGAGGTGGCAGGAGGCTAGTGAGGCTTTTACTAGGGCCGCTAATGTGAGGGATTGGAGCGGGAGGATTTCTGTTTTGGGGATAGAGTGTCAGAGAATGTTGCAGCGGGAGGAACTTGAGAGGGCGAGACCTAACAGAGGAAATATTGGGTAGGGAAGGAGACGGAGAAGAAGGAAATGAGGATCGCGAGGGAGAGTTGATTATGCTATGGTGGCTTGCGAAACTGGCTTTCGCTTTGATGGGGTTTTGTTATTGCATTGGCGTTCTCAATAAAGCCAGTAAGCTATAGCAACTATGCGTTGAAACTCGTTCACGAATCACTGGTCTTTTTGAATGCTCTTTGGAATAGAATTACACAAAACTCTATAAAAGAAAAACAAAGATCAAAAACGTCACAGATAAATAACAAGTTTATAGATTCTCACCCTAAAACATTTGTAATGCATATTGAAATTACGCTATTTAACTTATAAGAGCAATATGATGCGCATTTACAGAGATATTTTTCACTTAATAGCTTACCCTCAAATGAGAAGCATTTGTAAAAGTCCTAGTAGTGTGTGCGTTTTATACACCTACAAGTGGCTTGGAGTTTTGCCTCCTAAGCCTTTCTTTTTTTGCCTGTTGGGAATTAACTTGATGTCTTTTGTAGGTTGCGGCTCGCTTGAAGAAGCGAACCCCTTTCTCTTACTATGTCCATACCTGATGCTCCTCTTTCTATCTTCAATTCTCTTGATAAAGTAGATTAACTATGTTCTCTTTCTGCATAGGCTTAACCTAGGCATACTAATTTGTCCTTTTCTTGATATTAGAGAAATAATTGTTTCTAAGGGAGCTTAAATGTGGGTTTCTAAGGAAGTTAATAGATGACCAATTATCATTTTATCTTTCTAAATGCATAAGCTCTTATTTACAAAATCAATGCAAAGCGTAATGATCTTAAACAGTTGTTTAATTTTAGGTCAACTTTCACTCTTCTACAACTAGAACAGCAACTATATTTCGTAGCTCTTAAGCGAGATACATCCCTCAATGACTTGACTACACAGTATTTGTAGTTTGATGTCTTCACAATTACAATATATATATTTTTTATTCAATCTTCAACTCATAATAGATATCCACAAGCGGTCCTAAAATTCTTTATCCACAACATCACAACCACCGGATGCGGACACAACAATCCAAACAAAGAACCACTCTTTGAATAACCACCCAGAAAATTTCCCTCGACGTTTTCTTTTACACCCCGTTCCAAACCTTCCAACCCTTCCGTCCCTCCTACACCATAAACGTAACTAATACCCCCAAAACAAAAATCATCTTTTCAATTCTATCAATTATAAAAGTGTAATAACCCGAACGAAAAGATGCCAGCAAAAAGGAAGAAAAATAATAAGAAAACGAAGGAGAAGACAGGAGTAGCTTCTCGGAGCCAAAGTCCAGAAGAATCTAGTGTTTCAACTTCACCTGCTGTAGGGAATAGCAATAGTGGCGAATCAACAGTTCGAACTCAAGGAGCATCAGGGCCTGCTCAATCAGAACAATCATCCAGCGAGTCCGAATCAGACTCTCCAACTCCAACGAATGAAACTCAAAGTCAAACCCTAGCCCAAGATATCCCAGTCACAGTAGAAAAACTGCAATCCTTCGCCTCAGAAGTAAAAACAGAACAAACAGAAGAGCCCACAAACTCTACAGAAAACTCAAATCAACAACTATCTCAAACCCCAGTCCCTCCCACCTCAAAACCAAGTACAAACCCGAGACCACTACTAGGACTCGACGGTCTCGAATCTCCACGTTCTCTCTCCACCTCTACAATTTCCAATGTCGCAGGACCAAATGCCGTGCGTAATGAAGGGTTATCACCAGGGAGAACTGAAGAAGGAGAAGATTCAGCAATGGAAAGAGTTAAAGATCCAGACGAAAAGGAGATTGGAAATAAAGACGAAGAAAAAGAAGTTTCTCCTACGAAAAGTCCAATTGAATTTGATCCGAATAATCCACTTGGTATTACATTTAATGAAACTTCGTATAAGGGATTCGACGAACTTTCCAGAGATCCCGCGACTGGTACTTCTCCTAATTTAAGCGAGCAGTCGACTGATAGTGATGAGAAGTCTAAGGCCATAACCATCGAGGGTCAGAGTGGCATTGAGAGTTCTCAACCACCCAGAGATTTAGTATTAGGAGAATCTGAGTTTCATGTTCAAAAGAACTCAACATCTCCAATTCCCAAAATCACAATCAACAACTCACCTGACCCACCCTCACCTCAAAAACAACTACAACAAGCCCCCTATCCACCAAATCCAATCTTCGAACCAGCTCAATCCCTCCCCTCAAAACAATCAAACCCAAATTTAAAAAAAAATTCAACCCTACACAGCCTCAACCAACTCAACTCAAAAGAAGATCCTATAGGACCATTCCAATCAAGAAATAAATCCGAAATAGAAGAAATTCTGGATATGAATGATCGAATAACAGTTTATAGACTAGGAATAGGACTCGATCCAATACCCCAAAGCGGAGAAACGAAAATAGAGAATTCTCCTCCAGATTCGGTGATGACTTCTTCTTCAATGGCGGTTGAAACCAGTGATTGGGATGATGATGATGGTGATGGCGAAGGACAACATGAAGAACAAGATATTTATATCGCTTCCGGTAACGAGGGACAGATGGATAATGCACCGTTTGAAGATCTAACACCGGGAGAAAGTAGACCACCAATCCAGGGGACTTCTTCATCAAGAAGAAGACAAGAAGAAGCAGCAGGACGAAGTACCACAACTCTAACCTTCACACCCCAATCAACAACAACAGAAAACCCAGAAACGCGATCAGAATCCTCACTCCACGAAGTACCAGAAGAACAACCTGACCACCCAATATACGAAAATCTCCCCCTCCCCAATCCTCAAACCAACACCCTCCCCCAAGAACACCAAGAAGAATTTGGCACCCTAATAAAAACCCTAGAAAGCAAAGCACGAACTGGGGAAATCCAGTCCGAGAACGGAGAAGTATCCTACGATGGATTTAACTTCTACATAGAATGGGGAACCCGATATCAAGATTGGGATATAAATGTAAGTCACAGACCAGCCGGTAGACAAAGATCCGACGGTGAATTCTGGCCTGCGATGAGACTTGTTAGAAGACTATTTGGAGATGAGAGATTGAAATATCATTTGAAACGCTGGTTGGAGAGTGAGTATAATGTTTTTAATGATAATCGATTACCTAGGTTTGAGAATGAGGTTGATAGACGGGAATTTGAGCCGCTTTTGGGTCGGGATTATCGGTTTGTGCCTATGGTGAGAAGGGAGGAACATACTCAGTCTAGGAATGAGCAGCAACTAGAGGTTGATTCTTTAGCACCTAAGTCGCCTAAGTCGCCTAAGTCACCCAAATCTGAAAAGTCGGAAAATACCGCCAGTACAGAATCCTCCCTTGGCTCTCCAATAACTAAGGTCGTACGGGCTGGATCAAAACTTGACTTTTTGACAAAGCAGAGGTTGAGTCTTAAATCACAGGGACAATGGACTGAAGAACTCGAAGAAGAATACATGGATGCTTGTAATAATATGGAGAGGGTCACCGGTAGATTGAACAGGGAACTTTCTGCTGCAGCGGCGGCTGAGAGTGATGCAACACAGCCAGCTGCCCCCACTAGCAATGAACCAGGATCGCCTGGGTCTCAAGAGACAGTCCAGTCTAACATTGACAATACTCATCCTGGAACTAATACACCCTCACCACAAGCAGAACAACCAGTTTCCCCCATTCGTAGTGAACCAGGATCACCAGATTCCCAAGCGACAGTCCTGCCTATCATTAACGATACTCGTCCTACAACCCATACACGCTCAACACAAGCAGAAACAGAAAAGCCAGCAGCCTTTAGCCCAGAGCAAATAGACCAACTACAACAGATCCAAAGTGAGCTAGATATCCTAGAAGCCTCAGAAAACTCTCTAGATTCCAACGATGCTCCATATGAACCACTTAGATCAAGGGCCCAGCATAAAGCGAGACTCGAAGGAGAGAGAGATGCCATCTATTCCAGCATCTCAAAAGCAGGTGTGAAGAGTTGGAAGGAAAATCTCTTTCGTCAGAAATGGGATGCTTTGGAGAAGGAACAGGACGATTTGGAGGAGGAAAAGCGTAGATGTGAAGGAATTTCGAGTAGAGAGGAATGGACGAAGGAAGATCGCTTAAGAGAAGTTCTTGCTCAGCTTGAGGAGTTAGCAAAAGATCAGTCTAGTAGCTCCGATACAACTTCGCCGAGATCTGATTACTCCTCCCCTCGAGCTCGAGCACAAATAGCGCCAGAATTTCAAGGACCAGAGCGACGAACTTCCGCCCAATCCCAGCCTACCACAACGGACCAACGTCAACGAAGTTCAGTTCCATCCCCGTTAATCCCAGAGCCTCCAATATCTCCCCCGAGACGAGCTCAAATCCCATCAACTCTAGAAGTTCCATCATCGGCCCCACGGCGACCTCCATTTGAATCCCCACCGATATCAGCAGTACCAGGACGCCTTGGTGCAGCACGACCACCACCATCCGCGGTACAAAATGAGGATCCAACGCCACAGCCACTGAAAATCTCTCCAACGAAACGGCCTAGACCTCTGAGAGTTCCGAAAGAGAAATCACCCGCTCCTTCACGGCGTCCAACGACTCAGGATGCGGTTAAAGAGCCGATAGAAGATCCTTTGTCACCTCGAAGTCATGGTCCACAACAAGGTGGCCCACGAGCTAATGAGACAGCAGCACCGAAGTCTGAAGGAGAAAAAAAGAGTGACTCACCAAAGAAAAGTAAGTCACCGAAGAAGTCCCCAGCATCAACTCCCAGTGGATGGCGGGGTTACCTCCCAGGCTTCGCAGGAAGCGGTGCTTCACCTGCCAATCCAGATGGTTCCGATGACTCTGACGAGTCTAACGACGGAAAGCCAAGACCTGACTTCAATGCCAAGGACTCAGATACTCCTCCCGGCCGTAGTATATATAAGTATTTTGAAACTGTGGGTGAACCATCCAGTAAATCGGACTCAAAAGCAGAAGCTGAGGAATCTGCTCCTCGAGGACGGACGCAAGAAAGGGGAGGCGGCCGAAGGGAAAACCCTGTAGATGCCAGTCACAACGAGGTGATTAACACCGTTGCACCAAATCATGCACACTTCCAAAATACGAACGTACGGAGCCATACTGATATTCAGCTACCGCCAGTTCAATACTTCGGCCAGGAAGGACCCGACCCTCTACATGATCGCGCGGACAAGTCAGAAGAGGAGGCTGAGGCACGTCTGAGGCTTTTGGATCAAGGTGAAGGGAGGACTAGTAGAGAAAAGATCAACCCGAGGCGAACTGGGCCAGAGGTAAGTACAAGCTTATACGATGAGTTCCAGGTCAGTGCTTTTGTGATTTTGTTGTGATTCACTAACATTATTTTCGTGGCGGGTAGATTCCTGACAGCGTGTGGCTATTCTTGCGAGGTCTCCCCGGACGCCAGGATATTTCCCCAGCACTCAGGGAAGAAATCCAAGCGCAGTTTGAACACCTCAGAGATGCGGCCAATCGGATGATGGTTGAGCGAATTGAGGAGCATCGAAAACGAGTTGAGGCTGAAGCGGCTCTGAAAGAGTGCGAAGCGGGAAGATTAGGTAAAGCCGCAGAGAAGGTAGAGAAGAACAAATGGGACGAGCAGTTGCAGAAGAAGGATGACCAAATTGAAAAACTTAAGAACAAATTAGCGGAAGCAAGAGAGTACGGACGAGGTCAAGAGGAGAGAGCCGAAGGAGAGAAAGAGAGGGCTGAAAGGGAAGTAAGAGCGCGACAGAGGGAGATCAAAGCGAGACAGACGGCCGAAGCACTAGCTCAAAATTTGAGGAACGAGAAAGCTGCAGAAGGCGCTAGGAGAAAAGAAAGCCAGAAATCGGTTCAGAGAGCCAGCGACTCAGGCGCAAGCGGAATTGGCTTCGATTCCCACTATGCATCGCCTCATCGGTCGCCTGGGAGAGCTAGAGACCAGCTACGTTCATCATCATTAAACTTAGGTCGGAAACCTCCAGTAAGTCCTGAAGTAGCAGTCAGAGCCAAGTACCACCGCAGAACCATATCACTGATTCTAAGCCATCATATTTCCTCCTTGGCGCCGTCTATGAACAGGGAAAGGTGGTCCATTGCACAAAAGAGGGCGCGAGAGATTTATAACTTTTGGCACGATCTACCAGATGACGATCCAAGAATTATCAGCCAAGAACAGCAGAATGGTTTACTAGGAAGAGTGTACTTCTGGATTGGCGTACTTGAATGGCGAGAGAGGAGGAACCAGCAAGCCTGGCAGAACTTTGAGCATGCTGGCCGGTGTATGGGAGAAGAACAAAGTCAAGAGTCAGACTGGCTCGATGTCTATCGAGCTCAGCTCATACGCGAAAGACAAACCAATCAAGAAAACATGCCACTTGTTGAGATAAGATTCGTAAACACAGCAGACTCAACACCAGACCTCTCCGGACAGTAATAAGCAAAGAAACTAAACGATCAGGAAGAGTGAATGAAAGTAACCCTAATCACTGAATACTCTTATAGCGTTATACCCATTCCGAAACCCAAACTAAAGAAGGATAACAGCACCCACTTATCAACTTTAACAACAAATTTCACTATACCTCACGACCGCAGGTAACGGGCCCCACCAAAGTGCAGCCGCCGAAGCTCTAGATTAAGTGGCGTGAGCCTATGGTTACCAGAGCACGCTACATACTGAAAGAGTGGAAGATCGTTATACATGTATTTGATTGAATAAGAGCGTTTAGCTCACCTCACGACTATAACCTAGCGGTATACGTGTCCGGATAGCTTAAGAATATTTGGACTCGCCTTTGTGGAGATGGTTTTCCCTCGTTTCTATTTTTCTTTGTCAAGGCGTTAGCGTGTAGGATTTCGGTGGTTCTGTAAGTTGGAATAATTTTAGAAGGTTGGCTTGTGGAGTCAAGCTCAGATGTGACCAGACGTCGCACAGTACGTCGATTTCCTTTGTCATCTGTGGAAATATTGGTTATTTGTAGTTGAGCATATAATACATGGTGGTCCATGACAAGATGCTCCTGTAACTCTATCGTGATCATTAAAAAACGAATATGCTCTGCATGGGAACTCCCCAAACCCAGCTGGCAACTCCCATCGCACTGAGACTCATCGTCAAAGCCATCAGAAAGTTGACCTCATTATTATCCAGCAATCCCAAGGAACCACTCTCAACAACACGACTTGGTTGCTCGTCGCCAGGGTTGGGAGTTCCCGATATCTTATTCGCATCGGATTTGTGCATACTACCCATCCTCTTATCAAGCTCCTCCTCCAATTTACCCTTATCTGGAGTTGTCTTAGGTATCGCGTGTTTACCATCGCCACCCAGTACAGCAGCTTTAACATCTGCTCGTGCTTGATAATGCATACTGCTTGGTCCCGCTTTAAAATGGAGAACTCTCTTGCCCCCTTCACCCTCTACCACCTTACCAGTTCTCGTGTCTACTACACTTTCTTGGAACCAACCCCCCAATAAACTATCAAGTACACTACCAAGCGCTCCCCAAAGAGTCAGTGCAAACGTGAATCGCTGTCTGTCTCTGAAACTCCATCCAACTGTTGGGGATCTAGGTGGGCAGAAGGGTATGAATGCCATTGATGCAGTGACAATTATGAGTGATCCCAATAAACCTGCTGCAAGCCCCCATATGGTAACTCCTCCATTTGTGCCTGGGGGGACTTTTCGAAGATTCCAAGACGTGATGAGACGAGGTTGAGATTTTGAAAGAATGCCAAGTTCAGAACTGAAGGTATCCGCAGCGACTGCTGCATAATTTGCAACTATCCCAACCACCAAAAGGTCTTGCGCCCATGGATAGCATCCAGAATTACTCCAATGACCCGGGAGAGATCCTTGTTGTCGTTGGTGTAGTTGGTACGCATGGAGGAGTGTAAGAATTGATGCGACGCCGGAGTTTGCAATCACTATGAAGGTCAACAAAATCTGAAGTGGTTGTACTACTGAGATTCTCACCTTGGATATGCGTACGCGCTCCTTCTCCTCCTGGAGTGCCTCCTGCTTGTAATGTCAGGGTAGCCTTGACATCGTGCTTAATCTGAGATGGTTAGTATGATTCGGCACCCCTCGTACTTTCGTACTGCTGTTGACTCTGCAGGTACCTTTGTGACTCTTGTCCCAGCTAGGAAGAATATAATCAGCAGCGCAAATGGCAAGTTCCACGGATGCACAGCATGTGCGATAGCTGTCAATGTCGCAGCAACAATTCCAGCGGGCGTGAGACTTTTATGAGAATAAGCTCTCAATACCATGAGCAAGGTAATTGGACCTGCTATTATGACCTTCATCTTGAGATTCGGGTTCGGACTCGGATTAGGTGTTTAGTTAAAGAGTAGAGACCAGAGCTGGAGCATTTTCCAGGCTCTAGCATCTGCAAGATATGCAAGTGAGCCTGCTGATGCGCGTCTGTTTAGGTCATTTGTATACGGAATACGGAATACGTAATACGACAGCGGAAATTCGGTGAAGTGAAATTCCGGGCCATTTCCATCACGTGCTCATACATCTCCCGTCGCGCCCTCTGATGAAACGATTTGCAACACAACCTAAGGTAAACATTCTTTTTCATTTTACTTCTCTTCATCAATGCCTTCGTATCTTTGAACCTCCATCATAAAACCCTTAGCCTAAAGGGGGATTGCGATAGTGTGAGCTGCTCGAGTATCACTATCCCAATCGAAACACCAACAAGCATGGGGCCCTCCAGAAGACAGATTAAGATGTCTCCGCATGTTGACCACAGTATATCCTCATTATTACCTCCTTTCGAGGAGAGCATATGATGTTCAAGATGTCAACAATAATATTCTCCTTTCTTATCTCACTATCTCAGCGGGCTCACCGCTAGCCGCGGGGCAATAATGCAAGGGTAGCTGCAGCAAACCGAAATATACCTGTATCTCAATAATTGAGGAATACGGACTCTTCTTTCTCCTTGTACCCCACTTTCTCAATGTATGTATCCATTGAGGTATCCTCTCTCTTTTCTCCTCTTTCCACCTAGCCATTGTCTCTCGTTACCTTCAAGCATTGCGACAATGATAGGTGCTTTGCTCTTGGCCACAACTGTGGGTATCTTGAACCTCGCAGCGGAATGCGTCGCGACCTCAAGTACAAACTGTACAAGCACTATTCAATCGTACAATAATGCCTCTCAGGTGTTAGCAAATCAGATTCTCGAATCACCATCCGCATATGACTTTCCAATCCTCCAGAATGGAACAGCAGCAGATAGTGGCCAATTCCCAATGCCATTATGCCATGGATTCAAGTTGGAGGAAGCTACAATCGATCAATTGCAAGAGGCCATGTCAAATGGGACTTTGACTTCCGTTAAGATCGTCATGTGCTATCTACAACGAATTTTCCAAGTAGATGAATATACCCGGTATGTATGCTTCAACCTCAATTTCTACAAAAGCCTCACTAACAACCACTCAGCGCCACCATGGAACTAAATCCCGACCTCTTAGAAATAGCCAGCGCCCTCGACACCGAACGAGCACAAGGAAGCATCCGAGGACCCCTACACGGAATCCCCTTCCTCGTAAAAGACAACATAGCAACCAAAGACAAAATGGAAACGACAGCAGGTTCCTGGATGTTACTCGGATCTATCGTCCCACGAGATGCTCACGTGGTAGCTAAATTGCGTGAAGCAGGTGCTGTATTAATGGGACATGCAACACTTAGTGAATGGGCAGACATGAGATCGAATTACTATTCTGAAGGTTATTCTGCAAGAGGTGGTCAAGCTAGATCACCTTATAATCTTACCACTAATCCTGGTGGAAGTAGTTCTGGAAGTGCTGCTGCTGTCGCTGCTAATATTGTTACTTTTGCTTTGGGGACGGAGACTGATGGAAGTGTGATAAATCCAGCGGAGCGTAATGCTTTAGTTGGATTCAAGCCAACAGTAGGCCTAACATCCCGTGCAAAGTATGTCATTCCTCTCAATACCACTCACACTTATTCACCACCCACTAACACACCACAGCGTAATCCCCGAATCCCACAACCAAGACACAGTAGGATGTTTCGCAAAAACAGTCCGCGACGCAACATATTGCCTCGACACAATCTATGGGCCCGATCCAAACGACAACTACACACTAATTCAACAAACACCAGAAGGAGGCTACACGCAATACCTCACGAACTCCACCTCCCTAAAAGGTGCGACCTTCGGCCTACCATGGCTCTCCTTCTGGCAATACACACCACCCGCCCAACTCCAAGACCTCCTCACCCTAATAACCCACCTAGAATCTGCCGGCGCAACCATAATAAACGGAACCGAACTACCCCACTGGGAAACTATCGTTTCTCCAGACGGCTGGAACTGGGATTATGGGACTACTAGAGGCTACGCAAACGAATCAGAATATACAGTAGTAAAAGTAGATTTCTACAACGACATAGCCTCTTACCTGAGCGAACTAAACAACACAGATATCCGTTCCTTACAAGATATAGTCAACTACAACATCGCCAACGTAGGAACAGAAGGAGGAATCCCAAATATCCATCCAGCCTTTGAATCAGGACAAGACGGCTTTAACGCATCATTAGAATCAGGTGGTATAATGGATGAAACATATTGGCAAGCATTATCCTTCATACATCGTACAACACGCGAAGAAGGAATCGATGCTGCGCTTGCCAATGACGGGAGTCCTGTTGATGCATTACTTGTTCCTCCGGATGTGGGACAAACTTATCAAATTGCTGCTCAAGCTGGATATCCGATGATTACTGTACCTGCTGGTGTTAGTGAGGAGACGGGTATGCCGTTCGGATTGGCGTTGATGGGTACTTCTTGGAGCGAAGCCAGTCTAGTGAAATGGGCTAGTGCTATTGAGGATGCCCTGGTACGTGAGGGGATGGGGAGGGAGAGTATGTTGCCTAGGTGGTTGGATTACAGGAGTAGGAATATACCGGTTAATAATGTTTGAGATAATCATACAATAATACAAAGTAAATGACACCGACTAAAAGAATCTACACTTTTTAACTTGAGAGACTAGATCCTTTGGTATTGCTGTTCACCCTTTGAGATTTCACTTCTTATTGAATGGTAAGAAACTTCAGCATGCGTACATTAATGATAAGCGAGGTGCTGAATAAATTTAATACTATGTTCATTATTTTCCTAATTGTTAAAGGGATATTCCAAAAAACGCAAGATTACAACCTCCCTCTGCCTAACCCTCCCAGCTTAAGCGAGCAAAGGAAGGGGGGAGCGACAAAACACTACACGATTGCAAGCATACGCGTGTATTCATGTGTATCTATGACAAGACAGAGATACAAAGAACTCTTCGCATTATCTCATAACAAAGAAAGGAACCCAGGCTTAGAATCATGGAATCATGGAAGCATAGAAGTAAAAGACTAGTACACATCACAAATCAACAAACCAAGATCTCGAGAGAAAAAAGCAAAAATATCTATTTTTTTCTTCTCTCCATCTATGATCATGGCCATCCACCATAATATTTTTGGGTGTGCAAAAAGTACAAAGAAGTAGTATGTCATACATTAATTCATTAAAAAAAAATTGGGGGCCATTGATCATACCATCCCAACCCATCCTATGCCACCATTATTTGTCTTCCGAGTTTCCCATCCCAAGTATCCTTTGTTGAAAAAAGGAAAAGTAAAACAAAAGAAAGAAGAGACAAGGAAAGAAATTAAAGCAATGAGGCAAAGAGGTATCTAACGTATCGCATCATATCCCATCCCATCCCATGCCATCATATCGTCATTTCGTGAAGCGCCAGGAACACCAGAGAGAAAGAAAGGGTATTGCCACCCAGATCAACAACCACCCATACTCACTACTCAGAGTTTCTAGACGAGCGAGATAAAAGCTCACTCATCCTCACCCTCAGCATCCTCCTCCGCACCATCCCTACGAACACCAACACCAACACCACCAGAACCACAAAGCGTCCACCTTCCACCAGCCCCCGCCCCAACAACACCCTGTCCCAAAGCCCACTCCAAAAGCAAACGATCCCGTCCATTATCAACCAAAACCCCCTTATCCAAATGCTTCCCAACATGTTCCATCCTCTCATCCCAAGCCGTCTTCCCCAAAAACTCAGTCCCCTCACAACCACTAACACAACAACCCAATCTCTCAGGTGCCTCCCTCCTAACGCGTTCACAAGCAGTCTGCAAAGACCTAACACTCTCCTCCCACTCCTTGGCAACAGCACTACCCTTCTCACCCTTCCTCTTAACCGCAAATGGAGCATGCATTCGTCTTAAATGTTGAGTAAAGAGATCTTTTCGGTTGAATTCTGCTCCGTTTCCGTTGTTGGATTTGGAACATGTGCCGAGTGTGCAGCACCAGTAGGTTAAGGCGAGGTGTTGGGATGAGACGTGTCGTTTCCATTCGTTTTTACTAGTGAAGGTAGAAGTGCAGCCTGCGAAAGAGAAGATACATGTGAAGGGACGAGTGTGTACTTTAGCACTGTGTGTTTGAAGAGCGGAGAGGTTGGTGAAGGGTGGAAGTGAGGGACATTGTTTACAGGTTAATTTCCCTCCTCCGGTAGACCGGGATCCGGAAGCAGAAGTAGATTTGGTGTTGGAGTGGTAAGTGGATTTGGTAATGCGGTTTGAAGAAGGTTGGGTACGTGGGTTCTTGGCGCTTGTTCGTCGAGACGAGTTTCGAGTGCTAGCTTTAGTGGAGCTGCGTGCTGCGGGCTTGTATTCGGTATCTGAGTCGAGATCATCATCTTGAGGATCCGGGTCTGGATACTGGGCCACGATAATTTCATCTTGATCTACATCGGCTTCGGCATCTTCTTCGTCGTCTGAACCTGCTTCCATGTCTTGATCCATTTCTAGCTGGTTTTGAGGCGAGGCTTCGTCTTTGATTGATGCGCCGAGTCCTTCGTCCGTGGTGGCATGGTAGTGTGTATGATGGGGACCTGTACCTTTGAAATGTTGGTGGATATCATCCATGGTATGGTAATCATTTCTTAGCTCTTCCATATATCCTTCGTCGGCTTGTGCTTCAAAGACAGAAGAGTCCTGGAGATCGGGATCTGCGAATCCTTGGACTTGACTGAGATTGACGCCATGGTTGTAGGGATATCCATTTTGCTGCAGATAAGCCTGGACTTGTGATGGAAGTTGGAGATCCGGCAGTCCTTGGTGGAGATTTAGGTGTGCAAAGCTGTAGTCGTCTTGCATGTGTTGGTGTGGAGAGTAGTATGTTTCTGAAGGTGCATAGTACTCTTGCGCCTCAGCAGGAGGACTCAAAGCACTGCTGCATGTAGAAGATGGTTCATGAGAAGAAGATGGCGCGGGAGAATCCATGCGCTGTCCAATATCCGTGTTTTTACCTCTCATAGTCCTCGGGAATGAAGAAGTTGTGCCAAAGGAGGGATCTTGGAAGTGCTGGTGTCTGGGGTGATGACTCATCTGCATGCTGGCTGTGCTGCTGGTGGTAAAGAGCATCTTTTCTGGTTCCGCGGCCCAGCGTTGAAGTGGCTGTTGACCTTGCTCCTGTGATGGCCATCCACTTTGAAGTTGGTGAGCGCGTAGTGATGGGTCGATATTTTGCTGCATGGAATCATTCTGCATCCAGAAGTCCATGTCTTCTTGCGAGTAGATTTGAGGATGTGGGATTGTTGAATTCAACGAATTCTGGGAATTCATTCCAGAATATGGCGTATTGTAAGCCATTGTCGAAGGCCGATCTCTTGATCGCGTGGGTTGTGTTGTGTAGGAAAACAATTTGCGGTTATAGCACCTAAGCGTGCTGCGACACAGTAGTGAAGTTGAGAACGCCTTGTTTGCTCAAAAAATTCACTACTCACAACATCGCCTATCTTTCTGTATTACCATGTGCCTTTGTTAGAGTATTAGCGCGAGTAATTGGCCAACGTCGAGATCGGATGAGCTGGTGAATAGGTAAGATAGCTTACAGGAACCACGGCAAACGACGTGCTGACCTTTGCACAATTATGTACTTGAGAACACAACTACGCGAAGGGCACAAAGACTGCTCTATGAAGCCACTTGGAGAAGACGTCAAGTGGTAGATGGGTGGTATTGAGGCGAAGCAATACAGGAAAGTACGGCGCAGTGAGATTCTGGTTATAAAAAAGATCTGAAAAAGAGAAAAGAAGATGCCCCCGACATATCAAGCCTCCACAACCTTACCCGCACATCGTCTTGCTTGGTCCCGAGTCAAACTCAATCCGCTCGGTGTGCTAGACGCAGAGCCTCATTTCTGGCCCTGGCCCAGCGAAACCTCATTAGAAACACATGCACGCTGCAATGCATGCCCCTGGATGTTGGTGGAGGACATGGGTGATGGAATAGAAAGAGCATGTACTGCGCCCCTCTTCACTGCAGAAGATCACCAACCATTCCAAGTGGATGGGCTTCTCAGTCTGGAGGAAGTGGGTGAGAGATCCAATAAGGGCCCGACGGCTCTTGTGATGGTTGTCGTACGAAAATCAAAAGCACGAATGAGCCCCCCTTGTTTGGGCGTAAGGCAGACAGGGCAACCAAGAGGACATATTTTCTCGACTGCTGCCTCTACAAGCACATAATTGAGAGGCTCAAACCACTCTCGCCCGGCTAGTATCAGTCAGTGTTAACACCATACCCTGCTTTTCTCATAAATGAAACCTCTCATTTTTTCAACTTCTGCAACCCCTGTTCGACGCATCTTATCTTTATGTCAAAGAAGAACGTGTTCACAAGAGGAGGGGTGCGGGGGCTAGAGAAGAAATGTTGGAATGCCCCCAAATATGCGGCCTCTGACAGATTCGGTACGATGGGCAAGCCCTCGATTGCGGAGTTTATACGCCATGGGCGTTTATATTTCCAGAGCGCTTAATACGTCCACCTTAGTTGCAATGACAGTCACAAAAGCGCTTATAGGCCGAGACCGAAGGGAAAAAAAGAAAGAAAATCTTGCCTGAGTCGTACAACTTTCCATCCAGTTCGTCCCATGGTCGCGTCTCAAGTTTGTCTTCTCGCGGCAAGCGACTCAATATTCCTGAAAGGCAAGGGCAGCCTCATTTCTGCACGACGTGTAAAATCCGGACCAGCAGCTCGGTGAGGTTCGGTGTCCGGTTTTGAGTAGCAGTCGGGCGGAGCTGCAAACATGGGTGTGGCTGTGGGAAACTTTTTGTTCGGGGTGCCATCGAATCACAAGTCGACCTCCCACACCATCTCACAATCAAAAGTTGGGGGCTAAGCGAGCGAGGCTCCCCCTTCAGGCTCTGCATGCGCTGGTTATCAGCTGCGGCTGAGTCGCAGTTATTGGAGAGAAGATGAGGAAAACTCAGACGCCATGAGATATTTTCGGTCACAATTGTTGTGAATGGAGGCCTCAAAATCGTGGATGTGAGGGTGTTAAGGGTTTGACCGTTTGAAGTGATGGTTTAAGGTGATTGATTATTGTGTAGTTACACTTAGTATCTGAAAACGGGAAGCCCAAATGGAGCGTTTCATCCAAAAGACACCTACTTTGAGTTTGCGCTGTTCGTCCATCCATTCATTGGTGTGCTGTGCAGGTAAAATAATCATGGATGCTAGCGATGTTCAAGAAAAATAGAAACTAATTCCCATTGCGATATACCCGCGCGCTGAGCTTATCATACACCCATACCTGACTGTTCTCAAGAGTTCCACAGAAATCATGTTCTTATGAGATATTATCGTGAACCTGCGTTGAAATTTTAATAATACTATTGTCAACAATCATTTCGAGTGTCCTTCCAACTTTTTGTGCAGCTATCGCAGAACCAATGCACATCTGCGCAAAGGGTACAGCTATCGTTGACCTTAGCGTCATGTTCCAACCTGCATTGGCACTATTATATTATTAGATCAAATCATGGTGAGGTTTAGTGTTTGTGTATAGGGTGACTTACACATGTGATGATCTTAACAAGAGTATTCTTCCGTGCCTGTTTCCTCGGTTGATTCGAATCATCATCGGTGGCGGCTCGTTTCTTGTTGTTCTGAACAGCAGCTGCAGCGGAGGGAGGGGAGTCAGAATCCGGCGAGGAGCTCTCATGGTCCTCTCCAGTTGAAGAATCCAACGACTGTGGAGTCTCCTTCCCCTTCGGCTTATCACTATCGACAGGAACCCAATTCTCTATCCTCGTCTCAACCCTACCGGACCTCCCCATAAAATGATCATCAATATGATTAAACCGTTCAGTCCAAGCATCCAAGCCCTTCCTTTTCAAATCCACCGTCTCGATACAAAAGCCACACCAAAACCTTGCTTGACAATTCCTTCCAATCCGACACTTCTCAGCTTTCTGAGTGAGGAGGTCAGAATCATTGATCTGATGGTCTTTGGTGAGGTGTTCTTTGAAGGTCTGGCGGCGGTAACACACCTTTGCGCATGCACTGCCGCCTTTCTCTTCAGAGGGACCTCCTGGTTTGGATTCGCTGCAGCGCCAGGTTTCGAGCTGGAAGTGTTGCGAGTTCTCGTGTCGCTTCCAGTCATTTTTACTACCGAAAGTCTTGTTGCAACTTGGGAAGGTGCAGCCATATGGCCGCTCGTGCCGCTTCATATGCTTCCTTTTGACACTCATTAGCAGAGGAAAGAGTTAATGGAGATAGAGCAGAGCATACTTCAGTTCGCAAGGCCGGCCTCTGAACTTCTGACACTTGTTACACACCACTTGGTTCTCACTCTTATTGCTAGCTATAGATCCTGGGTTCTGTTTGGGTGCGGCAGGGATGCTAGGGTCTTTCTCAACAATGTAGCCTTGCTCGCGCAATACCTTAAGTACCTCCAGAGCAAGGAGATCCTTTTCAGTCTGAACTTCATGGGAGCTTTCCTTTTTGGATTGATCTTCTACCACATCTGAACGCTTAGTAAGCTGATTTGCAGGGGGGGCCATTGAGCCAGGCCCAGACTTATGTTTTTGTCCTGATAAAGCTTCTGCATCTTTTAAATGATGTGCACCTATAGGTGAGAGCGGGGTACCACTACGATCAGCAAAGCTTGTTCCAGCCAATACACCTCGGATAACTTCTGCGATTGTGGCGTCTGTAGCTGCGGCTGATGCACCCTGTTTCTTGCCTGAAGTAATTTTCTTTGCAGATTTTGAAAAGTCGGGACTTGTGCGCTCGCTACTTTTGACTAAATCCATCAATCCGACTGGGGTTGAGGTAACTGGCTCCATTGGCACTGCTTCGTTATGAACCTCTTGTGGCTGGATAGTTTCCTTATGATGGCCTCTAGGTGGGGATACATCTGTCTGCATGCTAGGAGGTGGAGGTTTAGAATTCTCGGGGTTTGGTTTTGTGGATGTAACTGAGATATTGGATGGTGGCTTTCGGTTGTCTAGACAGACATCATTCCACAAAGCATGTCCACTGGACTGGTAGCTAGGGAGGCTGCTCGGCCTGGCAGATGAAAAATGCATTTGATTCTGAGGATCATGAGAATGGGACGGCATGCTTATCTGATCCTTAGGCTTGTCGGTGGTTAGAGTTGGATACTCCACATATGCAGAACTATGAAACACATCAGTTATTTAAAGAATCAATATTCTCCAAAGCGTCATCACATACCGTTGGACAAGGGCATCGAGCTGTGGGTCATCATTCATTTTATGGATACGCTTTAGATGGCTCCTGAAATTATCCAAGCGTGGCCACGGCTTATCCTTAGACTTGCATCCTTGCACTTGACAACGGTACGTCTTTATGGACTCTGATTTCGTGATTGTATCGGGATGTTTACTCTTTATATGTCTCTCGAGATCATTGGAAGTACTAAAACCTTCCTTTCGTAGACAGCCAGAGATATCGCAAACAAAGGGTTTGGTGTGACGGAGTTCATGCTTCCTAGGAGCGCTTAGCATTTTCACAGGTGGAGAGAGGTGGTAGCTCACTTCATTTCAGATGGGGTCTTAACAGGTTTCTTGCACGATGGGCAAACCAAGCTACTGGATTCCGATACTGTGACCTGGATAGGATTGGGAGGTGGCCAGGATTCATTGCCTCGAGGCTCATGAGAGTGTAAAACGTCAATACCCTGGAAAGGGGAGAATTCTCCCATATGGCCTGCCAGACTATGGCAGTCCTGATCAGGATGCTCTCGTTCGGCAAGATCAGGACCAAAGACTGAAGCAGTTCCAATGCTCCGGCGAGTGCCATAGCCAGAGTCGGACGGAGGCACGCCATATTGATGAGATCCATTGTCCAATGGATTTGTTTGTCGGTAGTCAAATGGCAACGTTATACGGTCAATATCATGCCTGTTCTGTGGCCTCTCATCGGGTATAACAGCTTGGGGTATCCAAGGACCATCATTTCCAGAATACCATTTCTGAATCGGATCCTGTATTGGAGCGCGGGCCTGATTCTCGTCGGGAAAGGACTGACTCCTGCTTAGATTTGACGATCCATATGCAGGCTGCACATCTCCATAGCCATTTGACAGAGAAATTGAGGAGTCCCAACTGTGGGAGATTGAGGGAGTTGGCAATACTCTTGAATTGAAGTCAATCTGCGATGGATACTCCATTGGTGGCGGACCCATGCCTCTTGCTGAAGCGAATGAATGTCCTGAGTCCGAATTACTCGAGGGAGCATGGGATGAATAGTACTAGAAAGCGACCACATCAGAAAAAGAGTACTGCATAAGAACAAAATTGTTCACTCTTACTTGACCCGAGTGCGTCCCATCACGGGAATATTTCGAATGGCTTGCCATGGACCTGTTCGTGTTAGTACTCCCAACACAAACTTGTCGCCATCCACATTGCACAAACCAAACGCAATCTTTTCACACAAGCACCAGAACGTCCCAAAAAAAAAAACTGTCAGAAGTCGAGGTGTCTCACGATTTGAATTTAGCCCAACAAAGGCGACAGCGACAACGAACAAGCTCCGCCACAAACACAAACTCGAAGCTGCGGCGGCCGCTGTTCGTAGACCTTGGGCAAATAAATTTCTATCGTACACAGGTGAGATGCGAGGAAAAGGGGGGAGTGATGCAGGAAAGGTAGACGTGGTTCGCAAGAGGCAGACTTCAAGGCGATTTTGGAGGGGCTGCGCGCCTCGGTGATCTTTTTCGGTGAGCCAAACGAGAAGGCGGAAGGCCGGTCAAGGAGGAGAGCCTCGATGGTTGGACGACGGTGGCGACACAGCGACCCAAGAACTCATGGTCCGTCCTAATGATTCCTTCGATATCGAATGATGGGTGGGGTGGCATCTCTATCGCAATCGTGATCGCAATGCGAAGGTCTCATCTTATAATGGTCGCCATGGTTGTTGAAGGGCAGATGTGATGTCTTCTTGTCTGTCAGGGCGACGAAGGGCGAGCGATGTTGTGCGCGGAAAGTGAGGCTTACAGCCGAAGGCAACAGCAACAGTCTCATTCATCAGTTAGTCAGTCAGTTAGCAATTAATTTGTCTACGCCCGACTACAGTGCGAAAGACAATAATAATGCTCTTGCATACACGCAGGCGAGAAAGGAGTTAGAATTGGTTGATTATTTAATGCTCAAGACTAGTATTTGACAAAATGGCCTGTAACGTTCTGGAAGTATAGTCATGTGATGATGATCTCTGTACACATTTCACCTCACCAGGTAATGTACCACTTCATACTGTCTGCACACTGTCAGCGATCGGGTATACAAGTAAATTTATTTATAAACCAATTCAGCCAATATCTCTCTAAGCAGAAGCAACAAAGGTGACCTGCTCTGGTCTCCACGTGACCCGATATGAGTTCCTTTCTAGCCCCTGGCGATTCCAAATTCCTGCTCTAAATCTGCTCAACAACACCACCACTACCGATATGCAATGCTGTATCTCCATCGCTACTACTTCCCTCCTTGGTTGGCATCTCCGCACAGCGTCGTCGACCAAGTCCATGTCACCAAAGACATCTTTTCTTTGCCCTTATGCCGCAAGCAGCGACATCACAAAACAAAGAATCAATGAAACATATTCCCAGTGTGCGGGGAAAGATACACATTTGTCTCTACCTGGACGTATTGGATACATGAATTGAGTGTTCAAATAGCCTCTGTCATGGTCTAAGTGAGCTTTAACAAGCTAGACTTCTTCACCACTTACTCTACAGTCGATATAGAGTATCTAATTTTGATGGGAAGAGCTACCATGGAGATAGTTTAGGTGAAGTCACCTCAAGATCATAGTTTCTGTCATCGTTGACGTCCAGTTCCTTTCATCCAAACAAAGAATCACAGCTGGTGTACACCGCATGCGTATAATTTTTCTTTTCTTTCTTGACGCCCGTTGTCTACGATGTGCATAGCAAAGGGATGTTTGCTCTACGTAGCAGGTAGCCAAAGTCTTCTTTCATTGACGCTGCTTATAAAACAGAATGGTTGCTCTTTACTTGAGCTACATCCATTTTTCTCCTGTTATGACCTTTCCTTCCTCACATATAGCTACGGCGTCGGATTCTCATTTATTGAAGAAGTATTTGATCAGCTAGCTGTCTTACCCAGCCATTATATCCACTGCGTGTAGAATCATCACGAGTGACAGTAGGAGACTCGCGATGGAAGCCTTCATTCCATACGTATTTGGGCCAGGAGTTATAGGATATGGTATTCTCCAATATTTAAATGATACTGAAATAAGGTTAATCCTCTGAAAACCCTAATTGAACATATGCTCAATTCTGTAGGAATCTTGTACATAGCAATGCCCCGATTAGGCGTTTATGGACAGCACAACTGCAACTCAATCCTGGCGGTATGTCTCAAAAAGACGGTCTTGATCCATTTAGGAAGCCTTTTACTAACTTTGGAGCAGATATTCCCATTCGCCCGTCTATGGTGCTAGAAAACGTTACAATGCAGAATGGATTCCAAAATATAGACCCTCGTTACACCGGCGTAAGTACCTGTCAAGCAAGGCAAGAGTTCAGTAGAGCTATGCCTCTTAAGTGCAGGTTGTTCCTTAATGGGCCTCTTCTAGTGGAGGTGGGGTAGTCTTCAACTGTCAAGAAATTGCCCACACTATCAGTAACTGGTGTTCAACCCGTACTATTTCGTAGCACATTATTTTCTTATGTCGAGTGTTCTTGGTTATAATCCTTCTTCTTGCCAACCACCTGTCCCTTCTTATATTCGTAGTAAATGATCGACACTGACGATATTCCACAGACGGTACAGTGTGGTGCGCTGTACGAGACTTCTCGCTGTCCGTATGATTACACAGACATTGGTCGAACAAGACCTGAATGGCAGGAACACCAACGCGAACGCCATACCAACATGATGTTAAGCACAAGGCAAGGGCATCCCATGGACTATCCACCAGGGCCATACCCTGGTGCAAACTGGCCCGATGCTCGGAGGGACCGGCCTTTCTTTCCTATAATTGCAGGGAAAACGCTAGGGTATACAATAAACGACATTACAACGCAACAGCCTTGGCGCCCCGATCATCTCTGGAGACATAAAGACGGGCGTCTAGTAGGAAAACCATTCCCAGACATGTTCTGGTGCCGCATGGATAACATCGATACCTGGGGACCGAATAGTCACGATGGAGCTTATGGAGAAAGATGCGGTAGACACGGAAAGCCGGACATGGACACGGAAGGGGATACAGACACGGGAGCTGTGTGCTGGATTTGTCAACGTGACAACGAACTATTAGCAGACTGGACAGTCCGCCAAGAAGCTATGCCACTCTGCCGAAAATGCTGCCAGAAAGCCAGAAACCGCATTCCCAGACCAAACAGGGGTTATAAATCATGCAATTGTGCTGGCATTATTGCAAGCTACCTTTGCATGCGCTGTAGTACGATTAGGAGAGATATCTGGAGAGAAAGAGCTCAATCTAAAAGGCAAGGCAATATTGATAGGACTCATGGAATGAAGTTGCGAAAACGGAAAAATGGGGACACACGACTCATTTGTCCATGTGGCATAGATATCATTAAGGATGCATCGGTACCCCAAAACAGAAAGCACTACGCAACCGTAACCAGAGCAGGCGAGCTTCTACCATCACTCGATCTCATGCTCGGCGGTTGTGCCGGAGATCCAAGATTCTACTTCAATGACAGTCCATTGGACGATAAGTTTATCCGATCAGGGGCAGCAAGTATACCAGGTAATAATGGTTGGTGTCAAGTATGTCCAGATTGCCTAGGTCTTTATGTTTCTCCTCTACGGACAGTCAATCCTGCTGGGGTAATAATGAGACCCAATGGGACGTGGACAACTGGCTATGAGGAGAATCTCCCGGTTTGGCAAGGTGGAAATGTGTTAAGAAGTTTGGGACCGCGTGCTCTAAGTGGAGGGAAGTGGCCGGATGTTATGGAAGGGGAATGGAATGGTGGTCAGTAATGGATGTGTCGTGTTAGTTCATATCATAGGTCTAAGAGAGAAACATAGCAGGTAAGATGAAGGTGGAATGGTGGAAATAGTTCTGAGTAGAAGACCCGTTAGCAGATTCATTTTAGGTACAAGTATTAAATCGATTAAGAGTATTCGGAGAAGCTGTATTTCATAGCTTACTAATAATATTAAGAGAAGTAATAATGATTCAGTAGTTTTCTTAGTTTGTCTACCTCCTGATTGTGTTCGTAGCAAAAAAAAGTAAAATAATTCAAACAAAAGCCTTCAACTACCCATACAAACCGACTCATTAGTGTAATTTAGGCGCCTGCTTACTCAAAATACTGCGCCACCCACGCACATTGATTTATTCAGGCAGCCATTTACAACAGAGAATTCTAAGTCAATCAACGTTTCTCCCCAGCTTTCAACGAATCTGAGTTATATTCGAGAATTATAGCTACACAATCTCAAGACACAACAATAAGAACTTAATCAAACACCAAAAAAAAACACCACCACCATGGAAATCCAACCCCAAACCACCACCCGCCAAATCTTCCTCCTCCACTTCCCATCCCCCCTCTTCCCAGCCCACTGGGCCCTCTACATCCCCCTCAAAAGCAACAAAAACAACAAAAACAACCTCAACGAAGAAAAACACATAAAGCAAGGAAAATACATCCAAGCAACCGGCAACGCACTATCAGGCTTCTCATTAGAATTCGTACGAAACTATGATTTAGATATTGAAACGAGACAGTATCGATTGATATCACTAGGTTTTGTAGATGAGAAATATATTGTTGATTTTGAGGTGGGGGATGGAGTCGGGGTTGGCTGGACTGGTGTTAGGTGTGAGGATAGTGTTCCTATTGATGAGATTGAATTGGTTGCTGTGGGGATTCCTACACCTGGGAAGAGTTTGAAGGATGGAGGGGTTGGGGAGGTATGTTGGTAGTTTCTTTCTGTTTCTTTTTTTTCCCCACTATGTTTTATGGGTTTTGGGTTTTGTTGGTAGTCGTGATGAAGTGTTTTCAAGATAGGTGGTTTTTTACTAGTATTGAGGTTGAACTCAAGACTTAAGTATATTATCTTTTATATCGCCACGAGGAAAGAGTACAGCTGAGGTTACAATTTGTGGTGATAATATAAGACTATATTTGAATCAGTTTTCTAATCATAAAGAAAGTAGGAACCGAAAACTCGAGTTAAGATTCAAAATTGTCAGACTTGGCTTCGACAGTTGGTGGTTGCACTTGTTGAGGCTGGGATACTGCAACAAGAAGCGATATCTATTTTAGATGAGGCGCCGAAGAATTAAAATCATGCTTTCATAGTATTTCAATTTTTTTAAGCGTTAAGTTTGTTAAAATAAATTGAAATGGGGTTTGAAATTGAATTTTGTGGTACTGGTATCAACTGGTGAAGAAGGTATGGATATGGATATAGATATAGACCGTAAACTTCCCTTTCCCCTTCACCTAATCAAATACACAAGCCAACACCCAACCGTAATTAAAACCCCAATCCCATAACCTAACCACATCACAAACCCTCAACCCTACACCACCCCTCAAAAAACTGCAAAAAACTAACACAACAACTCCTACAATTAACCCACTTCTCCCCAACCTTCACAACTTTAAACCCTTCACTACAACTCCCTTCTTTCCTATATATCCATATACAGGTTCGGCATTGTCCTGCTCGGACATGCACATCTTGTAACTTGATGCCCGGGTTCGCGGAAGGTGTTTCTTTGTATTCTGCACAGGGTTGCCATTCACAGTTTATTTTTAGGAGGGTGTTGCAGGTGGTACAGATGTGGTGTTCTTGTTTGCACATTTCGAGGGGTTGTCTTGGTTGGTTTTTGGTGGCGGTGGTTGTGGTGGTTGTGGTGGTTGTGGTGACGATCGATAGAGAGGGTTGATTTGAGGAGGCTGTTTTGATATGGATTGTTTAGAACATTATTGGGGATTTATTTACTATCTTTGTTGATGGAAATTCCTTTGAATATATTTTCTGTGTGTATCGTTTGAGTGGTTGATACTCTTGTTGATTAAGAAAGGGGCTTATGACGTCGAGGGCGAGACTAAGTGTGTTGAATTCTATACTTTTCGATTGTTGTAGAATCAAGTCCGTATAAATTTTTTATTTCCGTCGTTTTAATGATGAGAATAGAAAGGATTTGAACAGAGCTACTCTTTAACGATCATTTACTGCCTACTCTTCGATGTGATTTTCGAATGTGAATATGGTGTTTCTCAAATGTAACGTGGGAAGAAGGATAAAGGTAAGCGAGAGATGGTGAGAAACCGACGTTGGAGTAACAATCAAGTATCGAGTCTCCACTCGTCCCTGAAATACTTCTAACTATCTCATATTTCTTGATCTTTCTTGTTGGACTATAATTTGAGCAAGTTTGTGATCTACTGACTGTTGACTGAGGCGGGAAGATAATTGGGGAACGAATCTTTCAATACAAGGTAAAGTCTCCACTCAACTCTGTAAGACTTTTCTCAACCTCATATTTACCTGCGCTCTTACAATTTGGCCAGGTTTGGAGATCAATAACTGTTGATTGAGGAGTTGCGTAGCCTTGTGATAGGGATGGACGGTCGTTGGCCATTGAAGACCGGATTTCTTCGGTATCAAAAAGTCGCGATACTAGTAGGTTGCTCGGTAGACTAAAATTTATCGCAAATATTAGCGACTTCCTACCAGCAACTAGAAGGCCTGGAGGTCAACCAATTATCAACTACTTCGCACTTCGATGTTCCGAATGTTTCTTAGAAGAATACAGAAAGAGACAGTCAAGGTGTTCTATGGAAATTGGTAGGTGAGGAGTTGAAAACTAAGTCGAATCTCGTTAAGCGACTAAGTCATCGAGGTACTTTTAAAACTTATACGCAATGGTACGTCGAGTAAGCAACGACAAGGACTGTAGCCAGAAAATGAATGAGACAACACTATAGGGACCTTGTCCCATACGTTTAAAAGAGTTCTATTATTCTAATATATTCAGTGTCGTGACTTTTGAGTCTCGACCAGCGCGGTCTACATATATTTACATCATCCCCCCATCAAGAAGCACCCCCAAATAACTTCTCATCAACCAATAATCTCTCCATAGTCTCAGTCTCCAAAAATAAACAAACATCAACACCACCCTGACTCCAATGTCTCTTCTTCCCCTCACCATAATCACCACCTCCTCCTCCAGCTCCGCCGTTCTCACCATCAAAAGTCGACGAACTATGTCCGTAACTCTCGGAAATAGCCATCAACCCATCAAAAGCATCCATAACAGGCTGTACCCATCTCAACTTCCCAACTCCATCTTCCTCCCTTCCAAATTTAACAGTGTCAAGTCCTAGATGTAACCAAGATGTAACTAGAATACTCTTACTGCCCAGCATTCCCTGCCATAATCGTTGTGGACTGACTTCAAAGGCCGTAGCGTGTAAATGCGCGGCTACGTTCTCGGGTGTGAAGGTGTTTACAGATTTGCGGATAGCAGTGGCAGTAACAGGTGCAGGAATAGCCGTAAGCATGATTGGACTTCCGAGAAATGAAGCAGGAAGCGGTGTTTTGAGACGTGGACGCAAACCGAAAGTTAAGGTCATATATTTTTGCTCGATACATCGTGCTTTTTCTATACGCTGTGCGAGGTGAGCGAGCAGTGTATCAAGTTTTGAAACCTTCTCTTTATTGTTACCGCTTGCTTGGGCCGCAATATAGATATTCTGAACTTCAGCCGGTGTGAAGTGGAGAACGCGCTCTGAGACGGGTGCTTTAACGTGCCAGTCAGACCAAGGGATTGAAGTGCTGGGTGTGAGGTTGCTGAGATCTTGGGCTTCCCAGTCAGAAGGTATCATGACTGGCCAGGGCTGGTCTGGGACACGTTTGTACCAGTCGAGACGGAGACAAGGTAGGTTGTGAGCTTTTTCTTGGATTTCCGAGTCTGGTGAAATAGCATCTATGTCACCTGCAGCGCTGTCGTCAAGTAGCTTTGGGTTGAAGATCGGAGTTAGTTTTGGAAGTGGTTCTGTAGGAGATTTGAGAAGTGCAGAGCTTGTGGTCGCCCAATCGCGTGCAAACTGCGAAAGGGAATGTGCGTCTGCCAAGCTGTGGGTGATGGAAATGGCTAGTGCCACGGAGCCACATGCAAATGTCGTATGCTGGATAATCATGTTCGGCGAGTCTGGCTTTGAGTTACTGCCTAAAGCGAGTGTGGTTGATGGCAAGAGTGAAGTTGAAGGCAGATTTGATACGTCCCAAGATTTGAGTGAGCTCGTACGCCTATTGTCTATCGAGGGAAGAAACGTAGAAAGGGACTTTGGCGAGGTTGCCGTGATGAACTGTACTCCAAGATCAGATGGACTGTTGTACGTGACGGTTACTCGCCTGTAACGACTCGAGTGACCACGGTCCGGCTTTGATCCCACATTGTATGCCAGGCGGCCACACCACTGTGGGTAAGAATCGAGAGTCCTCGAGAGCGAGGTTTGATAATGTGATGGTGAGGGCGAAGGCGAGGATGCTGAAGGAGGCTCATGATAAAAGATGCACGCAGCCCGGCCAAAGCAAGAGACTGTTGCATCTAGGATTGACAAAGGGACTACGATAGGATTGTCGACTTGATGTGAAAAGGGGAAGATTGTTGCTGTGTCAGTCACTTGGACTTGGAAAGTAGAATTGCTTTCGAACATGATGGTATTCGAGTGAGAAAGACCAAGCTTGGAAATGTAGTGAAATTTATGGTATCTTCCAAGGGTTCGAAGCAAGCAGTCGCCGCTTATATAGATATATCTATAAAACTTTTTAACGTGCGACGTTCACCCTTCAAGCTCTCCAGAACTAAGCGATAGGGAAGTGCAAAACAGTAGTGAATTTTTAGAATGACTTAACGCATTTCCCTTGGAGCATTGCACTCTAAAGTAATTCTAGTCAGTAGAACAACATGTAAAGCCAATTCTAGCTTAGAAAGAGCACTGCTGTGAGCAAAAGCGAGCGGAGAGTCAGAACAATGGAAGTTGTTTGTACGAAGCACCCAATCAAGCAGTGCCCGATCGAGGCTTAGCGTGCATGAGTCGAAAATAATCATAAGTGGGTTTTTTTGAACCTCCGAGGTAGACGGATCTGGAAGGTGGTTGGTTGGCACTTATCTACAGTACTCACCGTCACCACAAATACTTGAGTAGAGACGACACTATCAGTCTATGTTAAACAAATTACCGTCGAGTTGCTGGATTGAAGACGATGCTGCTGCAACAGGAATCATGCGGTAGAGTACTAGCCTAATAGAACAAATCGGAATTCAGAAAGTTGCAGCTGACCGAGTGAGTGTAGTCTAACGATGTCAGTGACACTTAAAGCGCATGTTCATACCCTTTACCAGAATTCCATCAGCCCCAGAGAATAGTCTGCCCGTCAAAAATAGACAGGGAAACACGGAAATTATCACGATGTTTCGGCCTCGATGAGAAACCCATCACCGACTTGAAAAGCCATTATACCAGCTCGGCAACCGAGAACTTGGCGGGCAGTTGGAGATGTATGGAGGTAAGAAGAAACTTTGCGTGGCCTCCAAGAGGATTGCTTTCTCTACATTGTCCATCATTAGACCTATAACCAGAGTGGACGCCACAGTATCAACCCAGCCGCTCTTGTTTATTCCTGGTTCTACCTCACACAGCGTTATTTCCTTCTGCAAATCCTCTCCCATTGTAAAGGTTCACTGCGCCGAGTTTCAAGTGTAGCCCCCTAGTGACCGTACTAAGCTGCCAAATATATTAGCTATGTTTCGATGCAAAAGGGTTGCTACACTTCGACCTCGTGCGTATTATTATTTGCAGGCTTTCGAAATTGTATAATACATTCATCCAGTAACATATGTAAATACACCTTCCAGCCCGTTACAGATTGATGACATGTTGGTGGTGATAGGTAGCGAGAGGCGGCTCTCAGTTGTCGAACCCTCGAGAAACGTAGTGTTCACCATGACGTACAGGATAGCCACGAAGGGGGAAACCGAAACTTTGTTTGCACACTGAAGAATATGGTGCTTATCCGTATATTCAGACTCACCATACTATACCAAGTTTTGAATATTGAACACCAATCTTCTTGTTGCTGGCCATCTGCAACTTCTACAAGTAACTTCCGTGCATCGTTTACAGTAAGGACACGTACAAGTGTCGAACGGGACCCAGGTGGTTGGGAAAAGGCTCTGCCTAGCAAACACCAAGAGCTATAGCGAGGGAAGATCCCAAAATACCGGTATATTGTTCTTCTCCCTTTGCGCATGAAGTTGTTCATGTTGTTGATGGTCAGTCAGTTGTTCTTTCTGCACTTCAATTGGCCCACCGTCGTAGACTAGCGTGACCTGTGTTGACATCGCGCCGCAACATCCTCGTCAACCTCCCCGCGTCAACAAGACTCACCTCCCCAGCATCACCATACACTTTGCACATCCATCTCCGCTTCGATCCATATCGGAATACATTCATTGCAATCGCATAACTTACGCGACTCACTTTACAATGGCGGCAAACTGGATCAGATCGCAGAAGAAGGGGGACTTGATAGAGTTGGCTGATTCCATTGGCTTCACCGAGTAAGACATCCACGTTCTCCCTTGCATTCTTGCCCAGAATTGCTTGTTCTAACGTATATACACAGATATGATGGCATGAAGAAAACGGATCTTGAAGCTGCTCTTGATGACTACCTCACGCAAAACGCCTCAGAACTTTCCTCGGA